>NW_026506968.1:0-46223 GCF_026875155.1 Cherax quadricarinatus | reverse complement strand
GTTTTTTTTTGGTTTGCTCTACGATTGCAGACTATGGGTTTTTTTTTTTTTTTAATTTCCCTGTTTAAATTTTTTATCATACCTAATCAAAATCCTAACTCAAAAGAAAATATATTTGGGAAGTTACAGGAAACGTTAAGAAGTTGACGTTAGGAGCCTCGAAAGTAAGTTAATATAATGAAATGAGCACAGGTTACACACACACACACACACACACACACCACACACACACACACACACACACACATGTGTGTGCTATTTTTGATATATGTGAACGACATGATGTAAGGAATAGACTCTGAAGTGTCCCTGTTCGCAGATGACGTGAAGTTGATGAGAAGAATTAAATCGGACGAGGATGAGGCGGACTGCAAAGAGACCTGGACAGGCTGGACATGTGGTCCAGTAACTGGCTTCTCGAATTCAATCCAGCCAAATGCAAAGTCATGAAGATTGGGGAGGGGCAAAGAAGACCGCAGACAGAGTATAGGCTAGGTGGACAAAGACTACAGACCTCACTCAGGGAGAAAGACCTTGGGGTGACCATAACACCGAGCACATCACCGGAGGCACACATCAACCAAATAACCGCTGCAGCATACGGGCGCCTGGCAAACTTGAGAATAGCGTTCCGATACCTTAATAAGGAATCGTTCAAGACACTGTACACTGTGTATGTTAGGCTCATACTGGAGTATGCAGCACCAGTCTGGAACCAACACCTGGTCAAGCACGTCAGGAAGTTAGAGAAAGTACAAAGGTTTGCAACAAGGCTATTCCCAGAGCTCAAGGGAATGTCGTACGAGGAAAGGTTAAGGGAAATCGGACTGACGACACTGGAGGACAGAAGGGTCAGGGGAGACATGATAACGACATACAAGATACTGCGGGGAATAGACAAGGTGGACAGAGATAGGATGTTCCAGAGAGGGGACACAGGGACAAGGGGTCACAACTGGAAGCTGAAGACTCAGACGAGTCACAGGGACGTTAGGAAGTATTTCTTCAGTCATAGAGTTGTCAGCAAGTGGAATAGCCTAGCAAGTGTAGTAGTGGAGGCAGGAACCATACATAGTTTTAAGAAGAGGTATGACAAAGCTCAGGAAGCAGAGAGGGGCCCAGTAGCGATCAGTGAAGAGGCGGGGCCAGGAGCTGAGTCTCGACCCCTGCAACCACAATTAGGTGAGTACACACACACACACACACACACACACACACACACACACACACACACACACACACACACACACACACACACACACATGCACACAAATGCACACAAATGCACACACAAACACATGCACACACATACACACATGCACACACACATGCGCACACACACGCACACACACACACACACACATACACTGAGTACACACACACACACACACACACACACACACATACATACACACACACACACATACACACATACACACACACACACATACACACCTTGAGTAGTGCAGATATCGAGGACATCACATATGAAAGACCCCTTTGGCCAGCGATCATGTGGTTTTGAGCTTCGAATACACAGTAAGAGCTACAAGTGGAGGGGGAAGCAGGAAGGCCAGGACAAATGAAACCAAACTACAATAAAGGGGACTACACAGGAATGAGGAACTTCCTGAACGGGGTTCAGTGGGACAGAAAACTGGCAGGGAAGCCAGTTAATGAGATGATGGAATATGTAGCAACAAAATGCAAGGAGGCTGAGGAGAGGTTTGTACCCAAGGGTAACAGGAATAATGAAAAAGCCAGGATGAGCCCATGGTTCACCCCAAAGATGCAAGGAGGCAAAAACCAAGTGTGCTAGGGAATGGAAGAAATATAGAAGGCAAAGGACCCAGGAGAATAAGGAGAGCAGTCGTAGAGCCAGAAACGAATATGCACAGATAAGAAGGGAGGCCCAAAGACAATATGAAAACGACATAGCAGCAAAAGCCAAATCTGACCCGAAACTGTTGTACAGCCACATCAGGAGGAAAACAACAGTCAAGGACCACGTAATCAGGCTAAGGAAGGAAGGAGGAGAGACAACAAGAAATGACCGTGAAGTATGTGAGGAACTCAACAAGAGATTCAAAGAAGTGTTCACAGAGGAGACAGAAGGGGCTCCAGAAAGACGGAGAGGTGGGGCACACCACCATGTGCTGGACACAGTGCACACAACCCAGGAAGAAGTGAAGAGGCTTCTGAGTGAGCTAGATACCTCAAAGGCAATGGGGCCAGATAACATCTCCCATGGGTATTGAGAAAAGGGAGCAGAGGCACTATGTGTACCCCTAACAACAATTATTCAATACATCTATCGAAACAGGGAGATTGCCTGAGGCATGGAAGACAGCAAATGTGGTCCCAATCTTTAAAAAAGGAGACAGACATGAAGCACTAAACTACAGACCAGTGTCACTGACATATATAGCATGCAAAATCATGGAAAAGATTGTCAGGAGAAGAGTGGTGGAACATCTAGAAAGGAATGATCTCATCACCAGCAGCCAACATGGTTTCAGAGACGGGAAATCCTGTGTCACAAACCTACTGGAGTTCTATGACATGGTGACAGCAGTAAGACAAGAGAGAGAGGTGTGGGTGATTGCATTTTCTTGGACTGCAAGAAGGCGTTTGACACAGTTCCACACAAGAGATTAGTGCAAAAACTGGAGGACCAAGCAGGGATAACAGGGAAGGCACTGCAATGGATCAGGGAATACTTGTCAGGAAGACAGCAGCGAGTTATGGTACGTGGCGAGGTGTCAGAGTGGGCACCTGTGACCAGCGGGGTCCCACAGGGGTCAGTCCTAGGACCAGTGCTGTTTCTGGTATTTGTGAACGACATGACGGAAGGAATAAACTCCGAGGTGTCCCTGTTTGCAGATGACGTGAAGTTGATTAGAAGAATTCAGTCGATCGAAGACAGGCAGAAATACAAAGGGATCTGGACAGGCTGCAAACCTGGTCCAGCAACTGGCTCCTGGAATTCAATCCCACCAAGTGCAAAGTCATGAGGATTGGGGAAGGGCAAAGAAGACCGCAGACGGAGTACAGTCTAGGGGGCCAGAGACTACAAACATCACTCGAGGAAAAAGATCTTGGGGTGAGTATATAACACCAGGCACATCTGAAGCGCACATCAACCAAATAACTGCTGCAGCATATGGGCGCCTAGCAAACCTCAGAACAGCATTCCGACATCTTAATAAGGAATCGTTCAGGACCTTGTACACCGTGTACGTTAGGCCCATATTGGAGTATGCGGCACCAGTTTGGAACCCACACCTAGCCAAGCATGTAAAAAACTAGAGAAAGTGCAAAGGTTTGCAACAAGACTAGTCCCAGAGATTAAGAGGTATGTCCTATGAGGAAGGTTAAGGGAAAACAACCTGACGACACTGGAGGACAGGAGAGAGAGGAGGGACATGATAACGACTTACAAAATACTGAGAGGAATTGACAAGGTGGACAAAGACAGGATGTTCCAGAGACTGGACACAGCAACACGGGGACACAGTTGGAAGCTGAAGACACAGATGAATCAAAGGGATGTTAGGAAGTATTTCTTCAGCCACAGAGTAGTCAGGAAGTGGAATAGTTTGGGAAGCGATGTAGTGGAGGCAGGATCCATACATAGCTTTAAGCGAGGTAGGATAAAGCTCATGGTTCAGGGAGAGTGACCTAGTAGCGACCAGTGAAGAGGCGGGGCCAGGAGCTTGGACTCGACCCCTGCAACCTCAACTAGGTGAGTACACACACACACACACACACACGTACACACACACACATACACACACATATACAAATACACACACATACATACACACACACATACATATACACACACACACACACATACACACACACACAGTTGTCAGGAAGTGGAATAGCCTGGGAAGTGATGTAGTGGAGGCAGGATCCATACACAAACCATACCACGGGCGGGATAGAACCCGCGATCAGAGCGTTTCAAAACTCCATACAAACAAACCCATACACAATTTTAAGAAGAGGTTGAAAAAGCTCATGGAGCAGGAAGAGTGCCCTGTAGCGGCCAGTGA
This sequence comes from Cherax quadricarinatus, assembly GCF_026875155.1. NCBI lineage: Eukaryota > Metazoa > Arthropoda > Malacostraca > Decapoda > Parastacidae > Cherax > Cherax quadricarinatus. Next base: position 42,162 of record NW_026506968.1, on the reverse strand, counting down.
AGAGGCGGGGCCAGGAGCTGCGATTCAACCCCCCTGCGGGCCCAACTAATGAATACGAGGAATGGTCAGGCGAAGGAGCATTTGGGGAGGCGGGCAGTAGGAGGGAGTGAAAAAAGCAGGCGTGCCTGGAGGGTGCAAATGACAGGTGGGGGGGGGCGTGGTTGCTCACTCCCCCGGGGAGGACCACCCCACCCCACCCCCTGTGTTGCGCTGCAACACCCCAACTTTTCCCCTTTCTTATGCCCTTATATCTTCCCCTCTCTCTCCCCCCCTTCTCGGGAAAAGTAGTCAATGCTAGGGGAAATGATACGGTAGTTGGGTACCTGTGATATACATGTGTCAGTTTCCGAGTTTTTTTCATTTGCAGCCTGAGGCAGGTTTTTCTATTGATTAAATGTGAAACCGACGTTGCTTTTGGTGGCTTGTTGGCCCCAAATACATAAACCTGCTTGATCTGGCATTTGACAAAAGTTGATTAAATTTTTTATGCTTGTTTTTGGCGTACTTCTATATCTTGCCCAGGATGTTATCAGGGTGTTTTCGTATTGTGCTCATGGCCCCCCCTAACTTTCCCCGGGTGTATTTTTTAATTATTTGTTTATCTATCTTCTAAATTTTTATGATAATTGTAGTTTTGGTTTACACCCTCAAGTATTTCCATGCATATTTTATCAGTACCCTTTCACTCAGCAATATTTTCCCAGATTTTTGAGGCATTCTAGTAGTTTCATTGGCTGGGTTTGGTAGCGCACTCAGCCACACTTTGAGAGACCGTGGGTTCCGTTCCTTGGTAGGGGTGGAAACATTGGGGCGTGTGCCCTGAGATACCTACTGCCCTGTTCACCTAGCAGTAAGTAGTACCAGAGGTGGAACGCACCCGGGGGAAAAAATTAGCCTAATTCCCCGAAATGCTCTCAAAACCCAGGATTTCTTTAGTAGTCACTGATTTGTCTAGGGTCTGTTGATTGTTCGTGTTCTTGTAGAAATGAAGTTTTTTTATTATTTTTAAACAGCTGAACCGTTTACTTTTTTAAATGAAAAATTTTGTTTTGTTTACTGGACTCTCTGTGTTAAATGTTATAAAATTTAATATCCAGTTTTTGTTTTCCTGTTATACCCCCCGGGCCTCATGGCTATCCCCCATGATCTTTTTTGTCAGTGTCTTAGAAAAGCCCCGGGAACTGCGTCCCTAACAAACCCCCGGGGAACTGCGTACCTAACAAACCCCGTTGAATGCGTCCCTAACAAAGCCCCGTGGAAGGGTACCTACAAAGCCCCGGGGAAATGGTCCCAAAACACAGCCCCGGGAACTACGTACCTAAAAAACCCCCCCGTGTAGCGGTACAGAAAAACCTGTAGCTTATATTTGTATTCTGTTTTCTTCTGAGAGACTGATTTTGCCAAAACCTGATAATTGTAGCAAGTATGTCACCCCTCTCTAAAAGTAATTGACTTAGTGTGTGTAGTTCATGTTTTTTTTTTTTTTTATAATTAGGTCTTTTTTCTTTGTGTTTCCCTTTGATTATCAAGAATAACAGCACCATTTTAAAAAATGATCCAAATGGTTTGCCATTACCTTTTTTACCTCCTCTCCCAACTTCCCCTCACTCTTTTCCACATTTCATCCTCACCTACCCGCTTCCTCACTTCAAACCCTGTGGTTAAAGCTACCTACCTGTACCTCGGGATACACCTAGTTTTAAGTTCTCTCCCCAAAAGAATACTGGTCCCTGCCGTAGGTTTTCAACCCTTTTTTACAAAGTGTCTTTTACGGTGCCCCATAAAACACAGCGCAATCGCCCAAATTGTCGTAGTATGTTGTCGATTTTGCGTCCTGTCACCTTCCCTCCTCTTGTCTTGTGTGTGAGGGCCCCACCGTGCCTTTCTATCCGAAGGGTTAATTAAAATAGCCTTGTTTTTTTTTTTTTTAAATTTTCACAATGTTGTAGGTGGTGCTTTCTAGGAGCAGAGGGGGGGAAGGTTTGTATTATTTGTATTTTTTAAATAAAACAATACCTAGTCGTCTCTCTGTACCACACACCCACACATATAAACAAATACGTCTTAACATTAATGTACGAGAGTAAAAATCTACGCAACATACGTATATTTGGCTTTTTTAATAAATATTATTTTGTTTTTAATTACAATTCGCCCACCATCGAAAACCCCCGAACACTCAAGGAAGGAAAAGGTTCTGTTTCCATTTAAACGAAATACCTGAAAAAAATTTGTCCCGAGGAAATGTAGCAAGTGGGGGGTGTTGTGTGTGTGTGTGGTGTTGTTGTTTTTGTGTGTGTGTGTGGTGTGTGTGTGTGTGTGTGTGTGTGTGTGTGTGTGTAAGTGTATTGTAATGCGTATAAAGAGGGGTGGGAATGGAAGTTAGGGTGGGGTATGGGGTTTGGGATTACCGGTTAATGCAACAATAGCCGTTGTTAGCTTTTTTTTCCTTGCTTCCCCCCTGCCAATGGAGGCAATTTTTTCTTATTAGGGAGATAGGGGCCAAAAAAAAATTTTTTTACAATCTTATAATAAAAGTCTAGTTGGGAACCGTCGTGGCAACGTACTCCCCCTTGTGTACATTTTTAACTTTGTGTGCAGTATAAGGCTTTGATATGGTTTAAAATGCCCTTGTTACATTGCACGTCCCCTGTTAATTTTTTCATCTGGTACATTATAGGTTTTGTGCATTTATACTCGGGGAAATATAAACATTTAAAGCATTTAATGTGATCCTTTATTAAAAACGTTTCGCCCCATAGTGGTGAAAACGTTGTCAGTAAAGGATCACATTATTTGCTTAAGTGTTTTATTTCCCATTATATCGGTATTTCATACCATTCATTTTTTCCCCAGTTACTCGCCTTGTGTATATGTTACACTCCGGTAATAGGGTGTAAAAGGGGACATTAACCTGTTACTAGTGTCAGAGTGTAGGTACTTGAGCTTGGTGTTTTCCCGTGTTTTCCAAGAGTACAAAACACTGGGGGGGGGGGGGGGAACAGCACTCCCTTTTATTCTAAAGTGCGGGCTTTTAACGTTTTGTGAACTCTGTTTTTAAATATTTCCCAGAACGTCTGTTATTAAATTTTCCCCCGAAGTCTTTATTAAAATTTTTCCCCAGAAAAGTCTTTATTTAAATATTCCCCGAAACGTCTCTTTTTTAAATATTTTCCCAAAACGTCAGTTATTAAAATTTTTCCCCGTTTTCAAATTCATTTTCTTTGTTAAAAAGTTTTAGTTATTTTAGGGTTTGATTGAATACAAAATTTAATAATATTTTTTTACCACAAAAAAGGAAATTATTAAAAAAAGTATCTGTAATCGCTGGCAAGGGGGGGGGGGCAAGTATAGGAAAAAACTTAATTCTGACGTTGATCGTTTAGTGTGAGACTGTATGAAAGAGGGGATATACACACACATGTTTGACGACGACGACTCTTCTAGCAGCAAATATAAGAAATATTGTTGGTATGAACATAGTCATGAAGGGGGGGGGGGACTGAGAGGGCATAACCCCTCTTCAAACAAATAATATTTATTTTTTTAAAAAATTAATCTAAACTTCCACGTGTTATAATGACCAGTGACCACAAAAGCACCATGGTTCAAGAATTTTCACGTACATTTCTGAAAATTGTGTGTTTTCATAGACGATTTCTTACATTTTTTCAACTTCTTATAATTTTCAGGATTTTTTTTCCCAGATTTAAATTCGCTACTCACTGTTCGGGTAAAAAAATCATAAGCATACTTTTTAAAGGGGTGGAGGAGTAGGGCATGGGAAGCCTCGGGAAAATTGACTAAAAACTCCGCTGCGGGTATGTACCCAACCCAGTCAGGAAAAAACTTGTCTTGTTTCATTACAAATCTTAGTAAAACCTAATCACTTTTTGGGGTTTGAAGGTCTGTGTGTCCTGGCTTCAACCCCCGCTAAATGTTGATGTCCTGGCTTCAACCCCCCCCTAGAATGCCTGTGAGTCCCGGGTTCAAACCCCCCGCTAGAATGTCTTGATGTCCCGGCTTCAACCCCCCCCTGAAGCCGTGATGTCCTGGCTTCAACCCCCCCCGAATGCCTGTGATGTCCTGGGCTTCAACCCCCCCCCCTAGAATGCCGTGATGTCCTGGCTTCAACCCCCCCTAGAATGTTGATGCCTGGCTTCAACCCCCCTCTAGAAAAGCCTGGGTGTCCCGGCTTCAACCCCCCTAGAAGCCTGTGATGTCCTGGCTTTAAACCCCCCCCCTTTGAATGTCTGTGATTCCCGGCTTCAACCCCCCCCCCTAGAATGTCGTGATGTCCTGGGTTAACCCCCCCCAGAATGTCTGTGATGTCCCGGCTTCAACCCCCCTCAGAAAGCTGTGATGTCCTGGTTAAAAACCCCCCGCTAGAATGCTGTATGCCTGGGTTTTAACCCCCCGCTTAAAGCCTGTGTGTCCCGGCTTCAACCCCCCGCTAGAATGCCTGTGATGTCCCGGCTTAAACCCCCGCTAGAAAAGTCGTGATGTCCTGGTTCAACCCCCCGTAGAAATGTCTTGTTTGTCCGGTTAAACCCCCCCCCAGAATGCCCTGTGATTCCCGCTTCAAACCCCCCTAGAATGTCTGTGATGTCCGGCCCTTCAACCCCCCGCTAGAATGCCTGTGATGTCCTGGCTTCAACCACCCCCTAGATGCCCGTGTGTCCTGGGTTTAACCCCCCCCTAGAATACCCGTGATGTCTTGCTTCAACCCCCGCTAGAATGTCTGATGTCCTGGCTTCAACCCCCCCCTAGAAAGCCTGGGGTTTTTTCCCGGCTTCAACCCCCCCCTAGAATACCCCGTGATGTCCTGGCTTAACCCCCCCCAAAAGTCTGTGATGTCCTGGCTTCACCCCCTAAATGAAAACTTTGTCGCATGCTGCCCGGGAAGTTTTGAAGAGGAAAAATTAAAATCCTCCCATGGTGTATGGGCCCGCGATTTTTAGGGAGTAAAAAATTTTTATTGTCCGGAGGCTACAGATAAAAAAATGGCCACAGTATGGGGCAGGGACTTGGAATAAACCTTGCAACTGGTCATAGGTATGCCTTTTCTTTACGATTTTATGGCGATCAAAATGAGAGATAAAATAGAAGAAGAAGTACAAGAAAATGCAAGTACAAATTTTATTGGTCCCCTTTCTGTTAAGTGGAAAAGCACGCCCGATGAACAAGCGACACGACTAACCTAGTGAAGAGGCAAAAGTAGCCCCCTGAAACCCAAACCCTTTTGCGGAATTACTTCCCGAGTATGTGGATGTTCCAAGTGTCGATATTTACTTTTAGTTTACCCGGTGAGTCCGGCATCTGCCCCTTTTTCCCTTTCTTTCCTCCTAATTAAAGGCGTCAAAGAGAGGGAGATGGTGCGGCCAGCTGGGGGTCCCACATATGTGTGGCAACATGGGGGGTGAGGAGGTTATCCTACAGTGGGTGAAACGTGGGGAATTTTTATGGGTGGGTGCGGGGTTGCTTCACATGGGTTAACTTCTTGTAGGTTACACCTGGGTTTTTGCCCCGGTGACTTGCCGGGGGCTTTTGAGGTGACACGTGTGTGCTCCTCCCCTGCACTTTGTGGCCCCCATACTTTCTTCACCCTTTCGTGCTCCACTCCCCCGCATCATTTTGGGGCGCTCCCCACTGTTTGGGTGTCCCACACCACCTGGATGGCGAAATATGACATGACCATACAACTATAAAATTAACTAACCCTTTCCCAGACTTGTGGATTTTTCCGGGGAATATTTCCACGCTTGGTATTCACTACACACTTTGTTTACAATGACCCCCGCTTTCGAGGGGGGATAGACGAATTTTTATCTAGGGAAAAAGACGAGGTTTTATCTAAGTCCAATATTTAATGTTTATATTAACCAAACCCACCTCAAAACAAGTTTCTGTTTCCCCTGAATAGATTTTGTGGTAAAAAAATGATTTTAAAATTTTTGCTCTGTGAATGGGGTTTTTTAATTACAATCACAAAAAATAAGTACAATCCCGTGGTTGGAACAAGACACAAATAATCAACACCTCCAGAGGAAATGTAGGACGACGTTTCGGTCCGTTTTGGACGGTCATCGAGTCACAACTGACTTTGGTGAATATGACAAGTTGATAAGACACAAATGCAATAGTTAGGTAACTGTATTCCGAAACGTTTCGCCTTTATTCTTTAGTCGAGTACATTGGTGACAGCAGAAGTAGTGTAGATGTAAAGACGATGTAATCAGTTTATCACCCATGAAGACACAGTTTTGAGGTGGTCAGTCCCTCAGCCTAGAGAAGAGTATTGCTCCGTAGTCTGGAACAAAATGTGCATGTAATTTTAATGAAGAAAATGATTTTTAAGGTAGCAGTTTTATCTGGTTGTATAAGCTTCTGCATGTTAAGGGAGTTCGGAGTTAGTGCGTCGGGTTCACTGAATCAGCATTCAGTGTTTGAACAAGTATATGAAGCAGTTCTGGTGGGTCTGATGAACGACCTTCCCAGCACACAACTCAGCCTTAACCACTGCCGTTCAATACCAATCACTGTACGTGAATGCCTTTCCACAGGCTTCCCACACCCTTTTCTTCTGACGTCACAACCACACACCCACTCCTTTACTGCCATCTAACACAACTTCTTACCTTCGTGTGCTTGCTTGCTCACACGCACGCCCTCACTCACAAATTAGCACAACAACAAACACAAACACACACTCAGACACACAATGGATCAGAGAATAGCTGACAGGGAGGCAACAACGACTCTTGGTACGTGATAAGGTATCACAGTGGGCGCCTGTGACGAGCGGGGTCCCATAGGGGTCAGTCCTCGGACCAGTTCTATTTTTGGTATGTGTGAATGACATGATGGAAGGGATAGGCTCATAAGTGTCCCTGTTCGCAGATGATGTGAAGTTAATGAGAATTAAATCAGAAGAGGATCAGGCAGGGCTACAAAGAGACTTGGACAGACTGGACGCGTGGTTCAGCAACTGGCTCCTTGAATTAACCCCGCCAAATTCAGTCATGAAGATCGGGGAAGGGCAAAGAAGACGGCAGACAAAGTATAGGCTAGGCGGCCAAAGACTGCAAATCTCACTCAAGGAGAAAGATCTTGGGGTGAGTATAACACCGAGCATGTCTCCAGAAGCACACATCAAGATAACTGCTGTAGCATATGGGCGCCTGGCAAACCTGAGAATAGCGTTCCGATACCTCAGTAAGGAATCGTTCAAGACTGTACACTGTGTACGTCAGGCTCCTGCTGAAGTATGCAACACCAGTTTGGAACCCACACCTGGTCAAACATGTCAAGAAATTAGAGAAAGTGCAAAGGTTTGCAACAAGACTAGTTCCAGAAGAAAGGTTAAGGGAAATCGGTCTGACGACACTGGAGGACAGGAGGGTTAGGGAAGACATGATAGCGACATACAAAATACTGCGAGGAATACCCAAGGTGAACAGAGACGGGATTTTCCAGAGGGGGGGAAAAAAAAAAACAACACAAGGGGTCCCCAGTTGGAATTTGAAGACTCCTATGAGAAAAGAGAGTTAGGAATTTTCTTCGTCTAGAGTTGTCGGGAAAGTGGAATAGTCTGGCAAGTGATGTAGTGGGGGGGCAGGAACATACAATTTTTTAAGCGAGGTATGAAAAGCTCAGGGAGCGGGAAAGAGGGAAGACCCAGTGCGGTCAGTGAAGGGGCGGGCCAGGGCGAGTTCCCCCCCCTGGAACCAAAAATTAGGCAAGTACAGTTAGGTGGGTATACACCCACACACACTTTCCCATTTTCTTGATTAAAAATTTCGTCCATAGTTCTAGGGCTATTAAAAAAAACTGTTTTCAATTTGGATTGTAGTTTCCAGGGTCTTTAACAGTCGGTTTCATGTTCATCCCCGGTGGGAATTGAACACTCGAAAAACTTCCCACTCAATCTTGCCATAACAACGGGCCTCAAAAATGAGCCCCCAAAAAATAAGCCCACGTGGGGTGTCTTTGTGTCACACAGACCCCCCGGGGTGCACATCATTTCCCCATTCACAAACCCCCCCTCCCCCCCTTCCCCCTGCAACTGAATTTGGGTTTACTTCATATTTGGTTCGTCATTTTTTCCCCCATTATATTTCCCCAAAAATTTTTTTCGGACTACTTTATCAGGAAGGGGTTTAAAAGGGGTTTAATTGTATCTCTACCTGAGCTTGTTCGTTCCCCTTTTTTTTGTACCCTTCAAGGGGGGCTCCTTGGCGGGGTGAAGAGGCTCTTGGTCTGGGAATTAGCCCTGTGGGCTTCCCCTAACCGACCTAATTACCCCCATTCTCCCCCTCCCCTACCCCATCCTCCCCATCCTCCCCTTTTCCTTTCCCTCCTCCTCCCCCTACCCCCCCCTTTTGCCCTTCCTTTTTTACCCTTTCGTGATTTCTCCCAAGGCGTGCATTTTCCTAGGTAGGGAAAAGGGACACCGGGGGGGGGGGTCCCATTCCGTTGAGGTTTCTTGGCGGTGGGGCGGGGGGGTTTGCCGGGGAATTTGGGGATTCCCTGGGGATTCCCCGATCCCCCGGTACCCGGGGAGTGGGGCTTTGGGGTCTTTTGGGCGAGGGGTGTTTCTGGAAGCCACCTTTCGGATTCCGGGGGGGGGGTGAAGGGGTATGTTTTTGTGGCGGATACCCGGCCGCCCTCTTTTTGTCCCCCGGGTAGCTCGGCAGATGTGAGGTTGCTATCCCGGATTGCTGGTTTACGGGATAAAGGGTGGGGTATGGCAGGGGTTCCCATCTGCATCTGGCTTGCGGGTCGAGTCTCTTGGGGGGGGGGTTTTCCCGGGCCCTTTCTTTCCTCCTGGGAAACTATTCCCCCGCTCCCCCCCCTTTTTTTTTTCTTTTTTTTTTTATTTTTTTTTTCTTCTTTCTTTTTTTTTTTAAAAAAACAAAAGCAAAGGAGTAACCAAACCATGGCAGCCCTAGCCAAAAAACCCTACCCCCGGGCCCCCCTTTTGTACCGCACCCCTTCGACCCTGCCTTGTGTTTAGACCATTTTTGGGACACTCTGATCCCCCTGTACCTCTTTGCTGGTGCTTTTTTCCTCACCGCCTTCAGGTACCGGGGGGGCTTCGACTGATCCTTCGTTTTTGTCTGAACTCGCTCCCCTTTGACTATCTTCCGGTTTCTCCCTCTACGGTACGGAAATTTTCAAATCCCCCCACACCATTTCATCCGGGGAAAAAACCCCGGTCCTACTCCTAAACGCCAACGTAAATTCCGATGAGCCCCCGTCGTTACCTTCCCATTCTACTGGGGAAACGACCCCCCGCAACACCCCTCTTTCCAAAAAACCTCAGTTTCGGACCCCAATGGACAAATTTTTTACTTTAAGACCAATTTTCTTCTCTCCCCCTACCTTTTCTGCCCTAGTATTGAAAAGCCTCCTGGTCATGTTGGCAGGATTTTTTTTTCACCTCTAAAGGGGGTACCGCATCGCACTGTCCAGAATGTCCCCAAGTCATGATCTTTTCTCCTTTCGAATATCGATCTACTCCATCCTATTAAAAAACATCTTTCTTCAATTCTTGTAGTGGTACTGCATTCTGCCCCCTACCATGTCCAACAAAAATTTCCAGTATGGGGCAATGACATTTTGAACAGCTGGAACTCCAGGATCCCCCAACCCTCAAAGTAGACACTTTTGCCCTTTCCCTCCCGGGGGGCGGGACGTTCCCCTTTGCAATGTGGTTTTTTAAACTTTTGACACCCGGAACCCCCGTCCTCTGTAATGTCGGGGACATCGGTTTTCAAGTTCAAAAGGGTGATCCCTACCGCAACAATGTAAAAAAAATTGCTGGCGTTTTGGTACCCAGCAAAATTTTCAACTATGGCCGAATCCCCGTCTGTGGTCCCGAAAACCATTCAAACTTTTTGCAGTCAACCTCCATCTTGCCTTAATTGAATAAAGCTCACCCTTCGTATCCCCTTTCCCAGGTCTATTTAAAATAAACGTGAAACCCGTTGCCTCAAAGGGGCAGAAGGTCTCCCTTTTATGTATGGCGTTATTTCATCTCCGCCCCAAGGGAGACTACCCGTGTTTTTATTCTCGTGTTTCCAAACACCCCCCCACTTCTGGGGCCCCATCTTCTGCAAGCCTCCTTGTTGTTCCCCCCTCCCATAGCCATTACCCCATCTAATTTTTGTTTCCTTGCTCTGAACTCCCGCTACAAACTCATCTTTTTCTCACTCTTCCCCGTCCCCCTCACAACCCCCAGTATCGACAAGACCTCGAACGACACCTAATACCAATGCCCCTTACTCAGAAGCCCAAAAAAATCCAATGTAAAAATTTTTTTGCCCCCCCTTTTCCCTTCTTACCTCCAAACACGTTACCTTTCCAGTCTCTGTACTAGTTCTTCCCCCTCTCTGGCTCTTTTTTGTGTGGAGTTCCCCCCTCCTCCTCGACTATGCCTTCCACCCCCCGCCCCCCCCCAATTTTCTCCCTCTTCTGTACCTCCCCAGGTTTTACCTCTTCTTCCCCCCCCACACTTCATCTCCGCCCCTTACTTTTTTCCCCCCCCCCTCTATTTGGTAAGTCCATTACTGTCCCAATCTTTACTCACCCTCCTCCTCCTTCTCCAAAGGGTTTTTCCCATACATCTTTGAATTCAGAAACACTTAAAGCCATTTAGATATATTGCAGAACTAAACCTTCAATGGACATGTTTCACTTTCCTGTTCCTTTTTTCCCTCTCCCCCATTTTTCAAACCCCCATTCTTCGCAACGCCCCGTTCTTCGCTACTTGAACATCTTAAATCCCCACCACACGTTGCTTTTCTAACCCCTTTGTCCGTAGGTCCTTTTCCCTACGATTCCTGATATTTTTTTCATCGAAATCGGGCCTTTTTACAGGGAAAAATTCCGGGGCCCCTCAGGGGTAATCGGGGTGGCTTAGTGTTGTTTCCGGTTTTTTTCCCCTTTTGGTGCTTGCTTACAAAACCAAAATTACATCGCTTTTTCCACCTTTATCTCAGGCTTAATTTATTGTATTCTTCGGATCCTTTCCGATGGGCCCTTTAATGAAAGTCCCTTCTTCTACCCCATAATATTCCGTACTGTCAACTATTTGTCCATACCTCGCTGATTACACTGCAGCCCTATCCACTTGAATAATGGTTTAAATATGTTCTTTATTTCTCTCCCTTTTCGAGATTTTTACCCGACTTGCCTTTTTTTTTTCATCCTTACCACCCCACTTTTGTTATTGGGATTTTAATGCCCACCCTTTCCTGGGGGGGGGGTCTCATTGTGACTCACGTGGATTCAGTTAGGCTTTTTTTGCCTCCACCCCCCCCGTTTTAAATACGGGTTCTCCCACCCATTTTTATCCCCGTATCAACTCTTTGCATCGATCATCGTCTGCTCTTCCCCCACTTGCACTAGACTTACCGGCTGTTTACAGACTTCATGACCGCATCATTTTCCGATCATTCTTCTTCCCCCTTCCTATCACCACCTTCCCGTAGCCCTCGCTGGGCAATTTTATCGGGCAAATTTGGGATCTTTCCCCCACACCTCACGCTTTTTAGTGGTTCCTTCTTCATCCTCCATTGTGGCTCCTACCATCTTCTCGACACATTTTACCGCAGTTCTCATTTATAAAACCCCCACCTCGGGAGGCCATTCTCAGAAATGGTGCCTTGGTGGTCTCCGCTTTTGTCGTGCATCGTTTGAAACGGGGTGCTTTTGGGGAGGGCGGTAAAATAGAACCCGGGTGAGGGGACTTGTTGATTTTAAGCAGAAGCGGCGATCGTCGCCCCTGTCATCCTGAAGCTAAACGCACTTGTTTGGCGAGACTAGTTTCCACCTCACCCTGCTTCTTCTATGAGTGCAGTCGGAAAAAAGTGAGGAAATTGAGTGGGGAAATCTCTCCTGACCCCCCTCCTGTTTTACGGGTCACTGGTGTTTATATAGCAAACCCTCTCGACTTGCCTTTAACTTGGCAAAATCGGTCCCTTTTTTTCCCGAGGGCTCCATCTATGCCCTCGTTTCTTTCCTCAAAGTCTGCCAGAGGTTAGTACCCCTTGGGCTTTTTCTTCTCTCGGAAAGAACAGTATAAAGGCCTTTTAACTTTAAAACTGGAGGGAACGCTCTCAACTTGCGTCACCAGCTGGGCCTGAACATTCTATTGTTGTTTTCAACATTTACATCGGTCACCCCTTTTAGTCCTCTTACACCTCTTCAAACTTATTTGGGCACAAGGAGTCTTCCCCAGCGTGGAAATCTGCCATTGTTTTCCCCTTTTCCCCAAACCCGGGTAAATAAGGAAAAGAGCCCCCCACTACCCCCATCGCTCTTACAAGTGCGTTTGCAAAGTGATGGAACGCCTCGTAAAAACGAGTTTAATGTGGTATTTTGAGACTCACAACAGTCTCTCGCTAGTCAAAATGGTTTCGTAAGGGTCGTTCTACCATAGACCCCTTATACGCTTGGATACGATGTTCGTAAAGCCTTTTCAAAAATCCTCAGTTTTTGCCAATTTTTGCCTTGAGAAGGAAAGACACAATTTGGGGGTTAAAATTTTGGCCCGGCCCATTTTTAGGCCTCCAGGGAATCTACCTCCCTTTCCCTTTGAACTTTTTAACTGCAGACATTTCCGTGTTGAGTAAAAAATGTTCTTTCCCCCGGGCTTGTCCCAAACTGAGGTGTCCCTCAGGGATGTGTTCTAAGCACAACATTTTTTCCTTTCATAAATGATTTTGGGCCCCTGTTTTCCACCCAATATTTGGGGAAAAACTTATGTTGTTTACTTCGCTATTTTTGTGCGGGGCCTGACTTCACCTTTTTTGCAGTTTTTCCCAGCATGCGGTTTTTTGACCTTTTTTTCCATTGGGCCACCACACATGGGTTTTTAATTTTCAATACCAAAATCACCAAATTACTTTCACTAGACGCTCTGTTATCCCGATCATCCTTGATCTCTATGGCCCCGTATCCAACGTGTACAGTCAGGTTTCTAGGCCTTTTCTTTGACCCTCGGTTAAAATGGAAACCTACTTTTTCCCCTCTGAAGGCAACTTGTCCAGCCCGGGTAAAAACCCTTTTTAAAACCCTTGCTCATCTTTCCGGGGAGTTTCGTCGAACTCTGCTTCGCCTCATTCAGCCCCCGTTTTTATCGAAACTCGATTAGGTGACCGATTTATTCCGCGGCCCTCCCGTACTCTCTCTGCCCTTAAAATCTTCCATCCCAAGGGTTACGTTTGTGCCTTGGTTTTTTTTCGTCTTCCCCTGTTGAGAGCCCCTATACAGAACAAATTTCCATCCTTGTCTGATGCCCTGATGCCCATTGCCTTGTTACTATTACGCTCTCACGACTACACAATCCCTTTCCCTTTTAGAATGGGCATGATTTAGTAGAATTCTTTTTCGTTCGCCGCCCCCGTTTGCTCCGTCCCTTTTCTCTTGCCCCTTTTTCCCCTTGTCTTCCCTTTAGTTACCCCTTTTAATGTTCATTGCATTCATTTTCCCTACCCCCTGGGAAATTCCCCTTTTGGGTCGTTCTTTTTTCCCCTCCCTTGCTCGAAAGCTAAACTGCCACGGTGGGTTCCCCGCTCTCTTTTTTTTGATACTTCCCCTCTCATTCTCATGCCCCGCTGTGTACACAGAGGCTCTAAATTTCAGACGGCGTCGGATTCGCAGCAGGTTTCCCGGGAACGCGTCGAGGGCATTTACAAATTTTCACTAGCCTTTTTTCTGCTGAATGTACCATTCTTGCAGCACTTATTGATCGCTCTTGCCGTGTATATTTGTAAGGGCTCAGCTCCCTTAGGCTCCAGGCTATACGAAAAAATTTTATACATCCATCCCCCTAGTTTCCGTTCCAACTTTTTTGGGTACGCCGTTCTTACCAAACATAAAGATAGTTTTTTTTTTGGGTCCCGGGGCTGCGACGTAAGGGGAAAGAAAAGGGGACACTGCTGCCCCGGTCGCAGTATTGACCTACAAATTTTTCCCACGAGGTGTTCCATTTTGGGCTATTTTGCTTTCAAAGTTTTCCCCCCTTCGCACCCGTTGGCAAAACGTTGGGGCAATCGCTCGGTAACAAACTCATTCTATTAAACCGGGGCATAGTTACTGGCCGTCTTCTTGTCATCCGTGCCGAGGTTGGGAGACCACCTCTCCCGCCTTGCATTGGCCACATGCTTACTCATGGGTATCTCTGGAGAGGCACCCCGTTCCCTCTGTGAGCGGGCAAAATTCCAGTATGATTAGCCCCATCTGTTGACTGCCCCCCTCTCTATCACCGACACGCAGAATTTTCCTCCAACGTCGTTTCGTTTCCCCACTCTTTCCCTTTTCCTTCCCTTTTTTGCTGATGGACCCTCCTTTTAAACCTGACTCTCTCATTGACTTCTTGCAACGCTGATTTTTTCTCCCCAAACCTTTATGATACTTTTCCACTCCCCCACCTTTTGGTTCGTCTCTTGCTGCCCCTTTTTCCCCTTTTACCCTCCCTGCCCCGCTGTTATCCGTAACTGTTGTCATCCATCTCCCCTTTTTCCACCGATGCCCTCGCTTCCTTCCTGCCCTGCAGCGCGTATGTCCTTGTGCTTAGCGCTTTTTTTGTTATAATAATAATCCCCCGGGTGTAGGGTGGCGGACTGTGAACCTGCAAAGTCGGAGTATGTGGTGAGATGTTAGAAGCAGCATAAGCATCCGCAACAACAGCTGCAGAATATGCAGCACCACCATCAACAGAGTACACAACACCATAAGCAGCAGCAGAGTACGCAACACCACTACCATCAGGAGCAGCAACAGAGTACGCAACACTACCACCATCAGGGAAAAAAACAGAGTACGAACCCCCCACTACGCAGCAAAAGTAGCAACACCCCCACCCAAGCAGCAACAGAGTATGCAACACCCCCAAACCTTCAGCAGCAGCCCAAAGAGTACGCAACACCACCACCATCAGCAGCAGCAACAGTACGCAACACCACCACCATCAGCAGCAGCAACAGTACGCAACACCACCACCATCAGCAGCAGCAACAGTACGCAACACTACCACCATCAGCAGCAGCAGTTACATCGGTGTACGCAGCACCAGCAGCAACAACAGCCATAGCATCGAGGTGAAAAGATGATCTGTCGCGACGCTAGACACACACACACACACACACACACACACACACACACACACACACACACCTGTTTGTTGATGTTGGTGGTTGTCCTTGTGACTCACCAGTCATGGCCACTACATTAAAGAGCAAAAAACAGCAAGTAATTCATTCATCTCTCCTGGTAGAGATTACTTGTGTTACGGGGGCACTGATGGACGATCATCCTGAGTTGTGGGGCACTAATGGACAATCATTTTCTCCGCCAAGGTCATTAGGTTCAATTCCTTCACTCTCCCGGCATGGTTTATTCATCTCAGATCTGGAGCTTGTCTGGTTTGAAACCTTTGAGCCTTAAAGTTTGGGGCCAGGTTCCAAATCTACAAAAGAAAGTGTAACCTAAGGCTCTTTAAATCAGCCACATTTATGTCACTGGTATGATTATGCGGCATGTTCCATGGTGGACCAAACTTAGTTGTATATAAAGTTCAGAAGGGTTCTATGTTTAGAGGTTTAAAATAGGTAACCACTGGTTTGGAAATAATCATGGATGTGTGTGGATCAGGTTATGACGTTACGTAAGTAAATATTACACTGGAAAGTTTGAATACTGGAGTGAAAATTATTGGATTGAAATATTAGCTGACTTGCCCCGGAAAATTTAACTTCGGCAGTTCTCTTACTGTTGTGCTGTGAGCGAGTCCGCTGGCACTAGAACCATTTAAAAGAGGAAGGCGGTGTTTAGGAGACTTTAGTCTTAGGTTTGCTTGTTCTTTGATGATTAAGACACGCACGATAGTTGGGTATCTTTGTTGTTGAAATACTTCGCCTACACAGTAGGTTTCTTCAGTCAGATACAGTTGCAACTGAACTCTTCTCCGGGCTGAGGGAAAACCACCATTTCCCCAAGGGTTGGGGGACTGAGTACATCATCTTCATTTCATACACACCCTGCTGCCTTCGGTTCAATTTGAAGAGGCCTACGTGTGGGCGAAGGTTTCAAAAGTGTTGCACCGTGTCCAATTTATCATTAAGCGATAGTAATTTTTAAAATAAGGAAATTATGGGGCCGGTGGGGTTTTGTTTTTCCCGGGGCAGGAAAAATACAAAAAAAGATAATTTTTTTTCGGTGTTTACATTTAAACCCCCCATTGATTGTGGATGAAAGGGTAAACCCTTTTGACCCCACAAGGTTTTGCCCTTGCCGGAGCAAACAAAAATTTATTGTCTTCCCTTGGTGCGGGTTGTTTGCGGAGAGGGGAAGGGGAAAAAGAATAATTTTTTTTGTAATTAAGGGAAATTGGATCCCACCCCCAATAGTTGATGTCAATTCATCAAGATGGGTTCCCTGGGGTGAAAAAAAATGACCTGTTTTAAAGATGCCCTTCCATCACAAAGAAAATATACACCGCAAAAATGTTTTTTTTATAGTAAAATAAAACGGGTGTGGTGTTTTGTTATTTGGGAAACCCATAAAACGTTCATGGTGTATTTAGTGGGACCCATAAACGTTCATGGGTATTTTAAAGTGGGACCCATAAACTTTCATGGTGTAGTTAGGGGGACCCATGAACGTTCAGGTGAATGTTGGGGGGGGACCCTGAACGTTCAGGGTGAAATGTTAGTGGGACCCATAAAAGTTCATGGTTTTTATGTTAGGGGGAAACCCATATGGGTTAAATGGTGTATTTTAGTGGGACCCCATGAAAGTTCATGGTGTATGTTGGGGGGGCCCCATAAAAGTTATGGTGTATTTTTAGGGGGGCCCCAAAAAAGTTCAGGGTGTATGTTAGGGGCCCCAAAAAGTTCAGGGTGTATTTTAAAGGGGGGAACCCCATGAACTTTTCATGGTGTATTTTTAGTGGGACCCATGAACGTTCATGGTGTTTGTTAGTGGGACCCATAAAAGTTCAGGGTGCGGGTTAGGGGGCCCTTTAACGTTCATGGTGTATGTTAGGGGGACCATGAACGTTCATGGGGGATGTTAGGGGGACCCAGGGGAAAGTTAGGGTATGTTAGTGGGACCCATGATCGTTCATGGTGTTTTTAGTGGGACCCATGAACGTTCATGGTGTATGTTAGAGGGGCCCAAAAAACCATTATGATGTATTTTTTTTTGGCGTCGAGAGGGTTCGTGGGATGTGATGGTTGGAGTTAAAACAGTCGTTGGATGGAAAAACATATATTAGAGTGTGTGAGAGGGGAGAGGCCCGCCGTAGACCAAAGCGTGGAGAACTGAGAGAGTTACAGCGATTTCACGCAAACCAGCGCATACGGGGACGTCACACATGCTAGTCGCTGACCTACTAAAAGGGGACCCCAAAATATATCTAAATTGATACAAATCTAAAATTTTAACTACCAAGTATAAGTTTTAAGGGGAAATTTTCAGTAGCTATACTGACGAGTGGGACCCATAAACCCATCTTTATGTATGTTAGTGGGACTCTTTAACCATCATGGTGTATTTAGGGGGCCCCATAAACCTCATGATGTATGTTAGTGGGACTCATGAACCATCATGATGTTTTGTTAGGGGGACTCATGAACCTCATGATGTATGTTAGGGGGGACCAGGAAAAAAACATGATGTATGTTATTTGGAAACCCATAAAACATCATGATGTATGTTAGGGGGACTCATGAACCATCATGATGTTGTTAGGGGACTCATGAACCACCCATGATGTAGGTTAGGGGGACTCTTTGAACCATCATGATGTTTTTAGGGGGCCCATAAAACCCATCATAAAGTATGTTAGTGGGCCCATAAAACCATCATGATTATGTTGGGGACTCATAAACCCAACCCAAGATGTATGTTAGGGGGAAACTCATGAACCATCATGAATGTATGTTGGGGGATCGAACCACCCAATGATGTATGTTAGGGGGAAACCCTTAAAACCCATCATAAAGTATGTTAGGGGGGATTTCAGAACCATCTGAGTATGTTAGTGGGGACTATTAACCCTCATGATGTAGTTAGTGGGACTATGAACCTTTCATGAGGGTATGTTAGGGGGGCCCCATAAACCCCCATGATGAAAGGGTTTATGGGACTCATAAACCCAATCATGATGTATGTTAGTGGGACTCATAAACCCCAATCAGGATGAAATTTTTAGGGGGACTATGAACCATCAGATTTTATGTTAGGGGACTCATGAACCATCATGAGGTATTTAGTGGGACCATAAACATCAGTTTGTATTTTATTTGGGGACCCAGGGAAACCATCTGAGTTGGGGGAAACCCATAAACATCATGATGTATGTTAGTGGGCCCCATAAACCCCATCATGATGAAAGGGTTGGGGGAAACCCAATTGGAACCTTCATGATGTTATTTGGGGCCCATGAACCCTTCCATGATGTATTTTTTGGGGGAAACTCAGAACCATATGATGTATGTTAGTGGGACCCAAAAAACCATCATGATGTATTTTTGGGGGACTCATAAACCATCAGATGTATGTTAGTGGGACCCATGAACCACATGATGTATGTTAGGGGGACCCATAAACCCACAGGGGTTAGTGGGGACCCATAAAACCATAAAGATTATTTTTAGGGGGCCCATGAACCATAATGAATTTTTAGTGGGCCCCTTTAACCACATGATGAAATTTTTGTGGGGACCCATGAACCATCATGATTTTAGGGGGAACCATGAACCCATGAGTATGTTAGTGGGACCCATAAACCCAAAACATGTTTTTAGTGGGCCCCAGGGAACCATCTGATGAAATGTTAGTGGGACCCTTTAAACCCATCAATGTTAGGGGGGGACTCATGAACCATCAGAGTAGTTATTGGGCCCCCTTGAACCACATGATGTTAGGGGGAAACCCTGAACCATCATGATGTATGTTAGGGGGACCCTTTAAACCCCAACATAAATGTATTTTAGGGGGGACTCATAAACCATCATGATGTATGTTAGGGGGACCCTTTGAACCATCATGATGTAGTGGGCCCCATAAAACCTTTCATGATGAAATGTTGTGGGACTCATAAACCATCTGGTGAAATTTTTAGGGGGCCCTCATAAACCTCATGTGTATGTTAGTGGGACCCCTAAACCACCTGATGTATGTTAGTGGGATTCTGAACCATCATGATGAAATTTTGGGGGGACCCATGAACCATAGGGTATTTTAAAGTGGGACTCAGGGAAACCCAAACTTGATGAAATGTTAGTGGACTCATAAACCCATCATGTTTGTTTGTTAGTGGGACTCATGAACCATCATGATGTTGTTAGGGGGACCCCCTGAACCATCATGAGAAAGTTAGTGGGACCCATAAAACCATCATGGTGGCATGTTAGTGGGACCCATAAACCCATCATGATGTTGTTATTGGGACTCATAAACCATCATGATGTATTTATGTTAGGGGTTTTACCAATGAACGTTTTTTCATTTAGATCAGAAAGATGTTTTACCTTTGTACAAAATTTGACTAGACTTTAACCCCTGTGTTTTGTTTAAAGGGTATTCCTGACTTTTGGAGATATATAAAAAAAAATGGTTATATTCGGGTACCCGGTGAATAATGTGTGAGGGGGGGGTGTCCGTAGATTTATTTTTTGTTTTTACAAGCAGTGAGGGGCCAGGCCTCACCCTGCCCGGGGGAGAGACAGGAGGCACTTCCCCTTGATTTGTAATTTGTCCGCTAAAAATAACGAGAGCAAACCAGTGTGTTGTGGGTGAACTAAAGGGAAAGGCCTTTATGTCCCCCAAAACAGAGGGCACCCACCAGCCTAGTGGCCCTGGGGGCCCTTGGGCACCCCCCCCCCAAACACAACAGGGTTTACGGGGAAATTGACGTGAAGTTTTTAATCAGTTACCCTTGAGTACTCGATGGTTTTAAAAGTTTTTTTTTTTTTTAATTTTTTGGTTTTAAAGTACTAAAAACCCTGGTGGATAGGTCAGAAACCCGGGACTGGGTCGTGGGGACAGTGCCCCCTGAAACCAACTAGGGGCGTACAGGAAAACCCAGGACTGTGTCCCCCTCAAGACAAAAAGGCACAATCCCTTTGACGGGAAAATACACAGATATTCCCACATAGGAGAAAAAAAAGCTTTAGGGTCGGGGTAATCCCCCTAGGGGGGGGATATTTGGGTTTAGGGTCCCCTTCCGATAGACTTCAGGGGGACGATTTTTTTTCGATCTTACGAGTTATATATTCTGTGAGATGTTTTGGGTTAACAGCTGAAGTTGATTCGGGACGGGGGTTTTCGAAATAGTTCCCTTTAAAAAAAAACAATGTTTCACATAGACATTTTTTTCCCCAAAATCCTATTTTCCCAAACTTTTTTTCCCCCAAGTATAAAAAGGAAGCCTTTAGTGAATAAAGGAATCCCCAAAGGAAATAGAAAACTCGGGTTTGCTGAAAAAAAAAATTTGAAACTTTTGTAGCTCCCGAAGTTTAGCAAAAACACTTGACAAAAATCTTCATACCACAAACTGAAGTCTTCCAGCTCAGATGAGGGGTTTTCCGGGTGTCATGACAGGGGAATTCATGCCTAGTTTTTTGTTCCTTTAAAGATTCCCATGGGAGATTGGGAGCAGCACATAAAATGACGTACCCAGATTTAAAAATAATAATAATAACAGCAATAAAAACCCAAAAAACCAACCCAAAAATTTAATAAAAATTTGGCTTGAGAGTCAAGTTGTGTCAAAACGACCGCTGGTGAGCAGAGGTGGTTCAAAAAGGGGCATTTTCCCTTTCTCGCCGAAGGGTTGCTGGCTTTTTCTGGATACACTCCCAATTAAAATTTACATGAACAAAATTTAAATTTTTAAACATTTTTTTAGGGAAAAATTCTTTAAATTTTTAAACTTTTTTACCTAAATAAGGGTTTTTAAACATAAAGAACATCGTCACCTTCACTGTCATTACATTTAAAATGGGGCAGATCAGCCAGCTGTGAGGGATTTTGTGGTGGTCAGCGGGCCACCAGCAGAAATTAGCCGGGGGGGGTTTGGGTTTTGCCCCTAGACGAACCGGGCTTATGGCTGGGCTCTGGAAGAAAAAAAACTTTGAACTCGTAAAAGAATATCAGAGGAAAAAGGTTAAAAAAAAAATCAATCCCCTGGTCTTTTTCTCTTGAATATTTAGTCCAGACAAAATTTTTTTAATTTTTTTAAACTAATAGACCCCGGGACTCCCTTTCCCAGAGGGAGCTGGAAAAGGGGGACCTAAAAGTCAGAAACCCGGATCACCCGGGGGCGTGGTTTCGTAGGGTTGGCCCTGATCCACTGCGAGGCCCGGGGTAAAGGGAAACGATTTGGGGGCCGTTGGCCCCCAGAACACTTCCAGGTGTTGTTACCCCGATAGTGCCTGATGGGGAAAAAATGAAAATTAATACCTTTTTTACAAGGCAGGGGGACGGTCCTTGGTTTTCGAATTTATAGCCCAAAATAACCCCTTTACCTTCTTTAGTGGGAAAATTTAGGGAATCAATAATTGCCAAAGAAAACGTAGCCATTTTGACAGGGCACAATTGTTAAATTGAATCTCAACAGGGTTTTTAAAAAATGGGCATTCCTGTTTTTTACGTTTTTAATAACTTTTTTCACTAAGGGTTTGGGGGGTGGATCAGGGAAAAGAATATGAAAATTGTGAAATATGGACTTCAGTAAGGCTTTCATAGAGTTCCCCCTCAGAGGGCTATTGGGAAATTTAAGGGCCACGGAATAGGGGGAGAAAATTTTCTGGGAAAGAGACAGGGCTGACAAAATTAGGTCAGTTTTTGGGCCCTTTTGTTTTCCAAATTACTAAAGGGACATAGATGAGGGAATAAATGGGACTAAGCAAATTTGCTGACGACACCAAAAAAAACCCCTTTCCAATTCATTCTAATTAGGACACAAAAGGGCACTTCGGGATGTTTTAAATAGACTGATCAATGGTCGGGAAGTAGCAGTTGAAGTTTAATTTTAAAAAATTTCAAATTTCTAAATAAAGTTTTTGGGAATTTTCCCGACAATTTTGAAAAAAAAAAGGACACAAATAAAACTAATTTGACTTTTTAAATTGGGGGAAAACTTTTTGCTCTAAGGGCTTTTAAAGCCCAAAAAAACAAAAAAACAGGGCCACAAGGGAAATTTTAAAGGCTCAGAGTGAGGGGGCATACAAAGTGAGGTCCCTTTTCGATTTTCCCACTAGTGTAGTATAGTAGGACCAAAAGTAATATTTTTAACGGTAGAGCTTTTAAATTTTTGTAATGAGAAAAGGATATAAAAGTATTATTTGGGGTAACAAAAAAAGGGTTTGGAAAAATTTATAGCTGGAAAGAGGCGCTTTTTTCCCAGTGTTCACTCCCCGTAATTTTGCTTTTTGAAAGTTAACAGGGGGAAAACTTGTGTTTGGCAGGGTTTATTTTTACAGGAGGTTTCTTGCTAAAAACCCTTCGGAAAATGGTGAAACTGCCGTTGTTTTTTTTAATTTTGTATTCGAAACAGCGATCAGTGCTAAATTCGGGGGCATTGCGTCTGCGGAAATTATTTTCCCTTTGATCACAAATTTGGGGCATCTTGATTTCATGAGATTTGGGTGGAATTTGGGTGTGTACAAAGGGCTTTGGTTCAATTTAATCTTTCCCTCACCCGTAAAGTGTTCATTGAGGGGGTGTCGGGGTTTTTTGCGGTTTCCCCTAAAATTTTGTCAAAACCCCTCCACGGGGTTTATGAAAAACCCCTGCATTCTGGTTCTGGTGCTTGGTTTTTGTCCTGGTTAGACCCTTGATTGAATTTGTAAAGCGATGGGGGACTTGGTTTTTTAGCTTGTAAAAGTTTTTTTGAGACGTTCAATCAACCTGGCTTTTGGGGAAGAATTATAATTTTGGGTTGGAGTGGTTTGATGCGTGGAGAATTAATGTTTTAAAGAGCTCTTTTTCCCGTCTTTGAGGGAAAAAAAAAGGGAAAAATGTAACTAGTGAATTTTTGGGTAAATTGTATGTACTTTCCCTCGCCCAAAAAAAATCGGGACTAAAAATTCGGAAATGCTCTTGGGAAAAACCCGATGTTTTCCCTTTTTTGGTCTTGGAATCTTGACTGGAATAGAAGTGTGTGGGGATCATTTTTATTGGGGGGTTTCCGAAAAATTTGAAACCTTAGGTTGTTGTCTACTTTTGTGAATGGGACGTGGGAGGAAAGGGTACTTGCCATTGGACTCTTCTTCAAAGTGTAAACTAGATCGCCGTTAAAACGCTTTGGCCTTCCCTAAAAGATCCCGTACTTTCAAACTTTTGGGGAGTTATTACGGGGACGTCGTCCACGAAAACGTCCCCCAAGTGACCTTAAAGGGGATGTTTTTTGGGGCGAAGTGTTCGGACTCTAGGTTTTTTCCATGTATAATTTGGGCTGGGAGGCATGAGGGGGGACCCCATTCCCCGTAGGTTTGTTTGTAGAGCTTGTTATTGAAAAAAAAACAGTTGAAATTAACAGGGATTTCAATAAAGTCAAAAAAATCCCCCGGGGAGGTAGAAGAAGATTAAGGTCCTGATTGACTTTACTGGTAGAACCTCGATGGTTTTTTTGATATTTATTTTTGTGAAGAGGGAAGTCACATCCAAATGCTTATTTTCTTGTTACGGATGGAGGGGTTTAGGGAAGCGGTTGAGAAGGTCGCCTGAGTGTTTAAATAGCGGGCGGGGTTTCCCCCAAAAAGGCGGGGAAAGATTTTTGGGGAAAGAACCCGGGTAGTTTGTTTTGGAGCACTGCCTTTCCTGACGTGATTTTTCTGAGAGAATTTTGTGTTTATGGGGTTTTGGGGGTAAACCAACATGTGTGGGGTTTTTGGGGTTGCTTGGTAACAAGTGCAAAAGTTTTTTCCCCTTCTCTAGCCCAATCACGTCGGGAATGGCAGTGCCCCACACAAATAGCCGGGGGGTTCTTCCCCAAAACATCTTTCCTCCCCTTGGGGGGGCCCATCACCCCGTCATCTTAAACACTGGCGCCCCTTTTTCAACCGCATCAGAAACCCTCTCCATTCGTAACAAGAAACTAAGCATTTTGGAGTGACTTTCCTTTCAAAAAAGGTCCCTTTCCCAAAAAAACCTCGGGGTTTTCTACGAGAAAAGTCAATCAGGACCTTATCTTCTTCTCCCCCCCGGGAATTTTGTTGACTTTATTGAACTCCGTGTTAATTTCAACTTTTTTTTTCTTTCAATAACAAGCTCTAAAAACCCAAACCCTACGGAAGGGGAAGGGGGTCCCCCATCATTTGCCGTCCTACCCAAAACTTTAAAGGGAACCCAAAGAGTCCGAACACTTCGCCAAAAATCACCCCTTCAAGGTTTTGGGTTACTTTTACGGGGAAACGGGTCCTAAAATAATCCCAAACTTTTTGATGTACGGGATTTTCCAGGCAAGGTAAACCCGCAGTTGAACCGGCGACCCCAGTTTACACTAGAAGAAGAGTCCAATGAAAAGTCCCTTTTCCTCGACTCCTCATTCACAAAGTAGACAAAAAACCCCCTAAGTTTTTCCAAGTTTTTGGGAAACCCCCAATAAAAATATCTCACACATTTCCCTATTCCAGTCAAGATACCAAAAACCAAAAAAAAAAAAGGGCATCATCATGGGGTTTTTCCTAAGAGCATACGAATTTGTGGGTTTACCGGGATTTTACCTGGAGAGATTTCCCGGGGGGCAACCCCCCCCCGGGGGCCCCGGTCTGTGCCCAGTTTTTGACGGGGGAAAATGTACATGCATTCCCCAAAAACATTCACTGAGTTTACATTTTCCTTCTTTTTTTCACCCAAGACTGAAAGAAAAGAGCTCTTAATATCTTTAAATTTCTCACGCATAAACCCCACTCCCAAAAAATTTTTAAAATTTTCTTCCCAACACCCCCGGGTTGCATTGAATCTCAAAAGTACTTTCACAAGCAAACCCCCAGAGTGGGCCCATCGTTCTAGCACTTCAATCAAGGTCTAACCAGGCCCAAAATCGAAGCATCACGAACCAGTCAATGCGGGATTTTTTCCCATATCCCCTGTGGAGGCGTGCCCAAGTTTACTTAGGTGAAACAGCAAGAAACCTCGACACCCGGGCCTCAATGAACAAATTTACGATGTAGGAACGATAACTTGAACAACCCCTGTGTACAACACCAAAAATTCCACCAATATCTCATGAAATTCAGGACCCTTTGGGGGATCAAAAAAACAAATTTTCCCGCAGACGCAAGTGTTCGAATCGGCACTGATCGCTTTTTTCAAAATACAATTAAACAAAACAACCGGCATTTTTCCAATCTCCGAAGTCTTAGCAAGAATCCTCCTGATAACATAAACCCTGCCTCACATTTCTTTTCCTGTTTACTAAACAAAGCACATTCGAGAGTAAACATTTGAAACAAGCTGCCTTTTCGTCTATTTTTGCCCCAACCTATTTTTATGTTACCCAAAAAAAATACTTTTATATCCTTTTACTCATGTACGAATTAATTGCTCCTTCCCGAATTGTATTACTTTTGTCACCTACTACTCCCTACTACTACTATAAAACCACAGTGAACATCGAAAGGGGAAACCCACTAGTATTGCACCTCACTCTGAGCCTTTAAAATCCCTCTGTGCCCATGAAATTGTTTGAAAAGGGGGGTTTGGGGGTTTGGGGGCCCCCGTAGAGCAAAAACTTTTGCCACAATAAATGTCACTTATTTTTGCACTTTTTCCCTTTTTATTTTACATATTGTCGGTAATTCTCCCAAACCCTTTATTACAATCAAAAACCCAAGACAACAGTGCTTAGTGTTCGCAATAAAGCTAACAAAATTTTTGGGCTTTTCATATCTAAAAATAAAAATAATAGAAATCCTCGGGTTTTTTCTTCAACTCATTTATCCTTGTTAGGCCTCTTTAAAAGACAAATGTTTGGCTCATTCGGGTCACCGTTTTTTACAGAATGGATATAAATGCCGGGAAAACGTACGAGGAGGATGCAAAGAGATCCCAGGGTATCAGAAATCTTCCTTAAAGGTTTAGACTGGGGGCCCTGAATCGGCACTTTTCTCGAAGGCGTAAAATTGGGGGGGGATATGACGGGGGTGTGTAAAAGGGAAACAGGAAAAAAAGGGGAGGGTAAATAGCGTGCTGAAAATTTCCACCCAAAAGCCATGACTCGCCGGGGCAATGGTTCAAATTTGGGAAAAAATTTTTCAGATTCAAAAGGGAAATATAGGAAAAAGCACTGATTTGGTAATAGGTTGGGGATGAGGGGAACAAACCCCGGTACATTTTCTTGAGGCAAAAAAGTTGTGTATTTTTAAAAATGGTTAGAAAAAAAACCTGAGGGGGTGTGATTTGGGGACCGGGACTAGTTTTTTGCTGCTGGGCTGGTGTCGTGCCCCTTCCTTGAGTGGGGGGTTTGACCCGACTGGGTGGGGTCATTGGTTTAATCGGGGGGGGGGGGACATGGACCTGCCCGCAGGGGTTCAGAGGCCTGTTGCAGTTTTCCCTTCTTTTTTATTTTCTTAAAAATTCAGGGACAAACGTTTAATGGATTTGGAACTTAGTCACAGAATTCATGGCTAAGTGTTCTGGGCCTTTCTGTAAACCAGTCCGTGTTCAAAACTTGCATTTTTCCGGGTTCCCCCCCTTGGTATTGAAAGCCCCTGAAGACCGGACTGGGGGACAGTTCAAAAGGGGGTAGAGCGGTTTAAACTTTTCACTACCGGGGTTTTTTTACATTTTTCGAAATATAAAATTTGTTTAAAAATATTGAGGGAGAGTTAAAGTAATGGTGATGGAGCACTTGTCTCAGTGACGGGCCCCCGGGGTTCCCTCATCTTTTTTTTTTCCCCTTGCTTTTTTTTCCCCCTCTCCGGGGAAAGTGTCCCCCATTTTCCCTTCCTCTTGGGTTTTACAGCATTTTTCCCCCGGGCCGTATCCTTTCATTCTTGGCACCGGGGGGTGGGGTTGAGGGGTTTGGGTTTACACGAGAGGGTGTGTGGGGAGGTCTGGTAGTGGGGGGGTTTTGGGGGGGTTTTTCACTTGTGGGGGGGGGAAAGGTTAGTTCCAAGGAACTAAACTTCCCCAGGCCGGGGGACTGAAAAACCTCAAATTCTACGATTTTAAAGGGTTTGAGGGATGATTACATGTCTTCACATCTTTTTACTGCCCCTTTCCCCCTACTTTCTGTATTCGACTGAAAAGCCTACTGTGTAGGCAAAAACTTTTTGGAATAAAGATTCAACTTTGCATTTTGGGGTTTTCCCTAACAACCTGTGGGTATTGTAACCTTTTTTAATGTTTCATATTTTTAAAATTTAATTATTTCTTGTTGTTGTAAGTCAAAGGTCTTGACTTCCCAACAACAAAAAGAGTAAAAATTTAAAAAACTAGCCCCACCCTCCCAAGGAAAAAACTAAGACTTAAGAGAGGGATAAGCAGATATCTTATTATTTAAATAACAAAATTTAACTTAAATCCCAAAAAAAGGATCGGGAAAATGATAAGAGGGATTTTTTAAAAGGGGGGGGGAAAGGGCAGCTTACGTTCCCACTTCAAAAATTTTTTAAATAGGGGGCCAGAAGAAGAAAATTTTGAAACATCACAGTCACTATTTGAAATGGTTGTAAACCCGATAGACCGACTGAAGAAAAATAAGTCCCCGGGCCCTGAGGGGGGTTTTTTAAAAGGGTTTTTAAAGGGAATGCAAAATGGAACTCTGTAAACCATTAATTTAATATTTTTAATTTATCTTTTAAAACAGGGTAGTTAGTGTTGTTTATGGGGAAAGATGGCTAATGAAATTTCCCTTATTTTTTAAAACAGGGGACAAGCCCGTTACCATCAAATTACCCCCAAAAAACCCCTGCCCCTCAATTGTAGCCCAAAATTTCAAAAGTCAATTATAGCTGAGATTATAAGAAGCCATTTTGATAAGCATAGCTTGATTAATGATACTCAGCATGGATTCACAAAAAGGCCGGTTTTTGTCTAACTAATTTAAATTAAATTTTTCAGTTTAAAACTTTTGAGGGTGTTGGCCACGATAAAGGGAATTTTATATTATTTACTTAGATTTTGTAAGGCCCTTTGATAGGGGTTCCGCCCCCAAAGACCCGTTTTAAGAAAGTAGCAGCTCATGGCATTTTGGGGGAAGGGTGCTTTTCGTGGAACGAATCATGGCTCAAGACAGAAGCAGAGAGTGTCCCTAAATGGGGGTTTTGATGAATGGTTTTTCCGGGGAGTTGAAGAATTTAGACACATGCAGAAAAATGGGGAAACTTTATTCAGGAAAAGTTTCGCCACACAAATGGCTTCACATCCAATACAAAGAGGTAGGGGGTAAGGGAAAGGGGGGAATGGGTAATCCTCCCTTTAACCTGGGTCGGGTGTGTTCAGTCCCTCAAAACTTGTGAAAAGTACAAACATAGGGCCGTAGACGGGGGCTTATATACTGTAGTGAAAGGGGAGTGAAGCAGGTGGGGGCCCGGGGGCATAGTGGGGGACTGGACAGAACACAAACACCCAGGTTTAGGGGGTTTATTTCCCCATTTCCTCCTTCCCCCCCGCCTACCTTTTGTATTGGACCCGATTTAAACCACTGTGTGGCGGAAACGTTTTCCCGAAAAAAAAGTTCCCAAAATTTCTGCATAAATGTCTCAATCTTCAACTTGTCGGTTTTTTAAACCATTCATCCCCAACTGTCAAAACACTTTCAGCATCATGGGGTCTTGTTACAAAAAATTCTTCAACACTTTGTTCAAACCTTTTTCCCAAGACCCACTTCGAAATATGGATGGTAACTTTTGACCCCCCTCCACCTGCTTTACCCTTTACCCCACTACAGTATATAACCACGTTTTACGGCCTATTTCTGTACATTTACAAGATTGATGGACTGAACACATCGAAATCCAGGTTGAGGGGGCTTTTACCTCATTCTCCTCCTCTCCCTTTTCGCCTAAACCCCCTTGTATTGGGTGATGAAGCCACTGTGTGGCGAAAAGTTTCCTGAAAAAAAGATTTTTCCCCTATGCTGCATAAGTGTCTCAATCTTTAAATTGTCGGTTTTTTTAAACCATTCATCAAAAACGTCAGACCATGCCCGGGATCAGGGATCTTGTTAAAAAAAAATTCTTCAACCCCTTGTTCAACCTTTGGGGCGAAGACCTACTTTGATATGGATGGTACCACTATGTCCCCCGGGCCCCCACCTGCTTCATCACCTCACTTTCAAATTATAAGCCCACGTCTCGGGGCCCCATGCGGGACATTCTACAAAATTGATGGACTGAACACATCGACTCCAAAGGGTTTAGGGACTGATTACCTCATTCTCCTCCTCTCCTTACGCCTACCTCTTTGTATTGGGACTGATGAAGCCCCTGGGTGGCGGGAAAAGGGTTTCCCCGAAAAAAGATTCCCCTATGCTGCCCTAAGTGTTCCCAAACATAAATGGGGTTAAATCCGAGTGGGGTTCGTAAAAAGTGGCGTTCCCAGGGAAACAGTCTGGGGGCCCGGTTTTGTTTTTAATATATTCAAAGATCTTGATGAAGGAATTAAATAGTGATATGAGCAAATTCGCCGATGACCCCGAAGATAGGTAAAGGGTAAAATTTATTAAACGTAGATGTTAGGGAACTTCAGGAGGATTTAGACAAAAAACCACTCTTGGTTTAAAAAGTGGCAGATGGTTCCAAATAGATAAATTTCAAAGGGTTTTGAAACTCGGGAGTGTCCATAACCCCAGGGCCTTATAAGTTAAATAAGAAAATTTAAAAACATAATGGAGGAAAAACTCGAAGGCCCATGGGGGAGCGAGGCACGTTCCCTTTTCAAAACTACTTTCTACCTTTAAAAACCTTCCCCAAAAAATAAATCCCGTACCCAAAGACACCAATCAAAACCCCCCCCTCCCACTCTATAAATTTTCCCCCCTCTTTCTTTAAAATACCCAAGGTCCCAACCTCTATCACCCCACTTTGGGGAAAACTGTTCCCCGCATCTACAACTCTGTTAGAAAAAAAGTACCTTTTCCTTTTGGGCCCTTTCTAAATCTTAAATTTTTAAACCAACTTAAATCCCTTAAATTTCCCGGTTCTTACCTGGGTTTGAAAACCCTCAGACTTTTTTTAATATCTCCCCTTTTTTATGCCCGTCATCCACTTAACACTTCAAAGGAAAAACTTCGCCCCATTTCTACGCCCTCCCCGAGAAATGGAATTTAAGGCTTTGAGCTATTTTTCCCTACGGGGGGTTCCTCAAACAGTAAATCATTTTAGTCATTCGACTTTTGTATCTTTTCGATGAGTCTATAACCCCTCCTGTAGTAAGGGGAAACCCAAAAATGAGCAGCATAATCTAAAAAGAGGGCCCCCACTATGATGTATGGGGCTTTTAAAATAACTTTTGGACTTTTGTTACTTATACTTCTTTAGAAAAAATCCAAATAAAACTGTTGGGCCCTTTTTTGCGCACATAAAGGGACTGCTGTCTTGGGTTTTAATTTTTGCTTACCCTGACTCCAAGTCTTTTTACATTCTGTATGATCAAGCTCTACCCTTTCACCTAGAATTTTTTAGCTTCGAGGGGTTTTTTTCATTACCAAGGGGAAGTACCTTACACTTATTTCCCCCCCTTTAACTTATCTGCCCTTTTTCAGAAAAAGACATTAATTTGTGCAAATCGTCTGGGTTTATTGGTTTTCCTCCTCAGAGTGAATTATACGCCTATCTTTTTATTTATCGCAAATTTACTCATTTAAATCGTAATCCTTCATCAAGGTCATTAATGTAAATTATGAACAAGAAGGGCCTAAAAAATGATCCCTTTTGGAAAGTCACTAAAATGACTAATCCCATTTAGATTTCACTCCATTAAAGGTAACTCTCCCCTTTCTATTTGGGAACCATGCCCCAATCCCTGCAGAACCTTTTAACCCCCATACCCCCAAACTGCCACTTTTCCATTAAAAGTCTCTTGTGAGGTACTCTAAAACGAAAGGGTTTTCTAAAAAACCAAAAAAAACAATACATATTCCTTACCACTGTCAACTTTCAAAAGTTCTATTGAAGAAAAGTCCCGTAAGTTTTCAGGCAAAATAACGACCTCCGTGAATCCATCTGAGATTCATTTATCAAGTTATGCTCTTCAAAGGGGACTTCTGATAATGTAGCTATAATTGATTTTTAATAAAAATTGGGCACAAAAGATTCAGGCTTATTGGACGGTAATTTTAAGGGGGTTTGGGCTTTTTAACCCGATTTGAATATAGGAAAACATTAGCCATCTTTCCCCAAAATCCGGGGACAACCCCCGGTAAGGGTTAAAGCTCAGCAGTGTGTTTGGGCAATCTTCAGATTGACCGGTAAGGATTTGGGCGCCCTTGAATTTCACCATTAAAAGGCTGACTAAGCTCCATCTTTCATCCCTTTAAATACCCTGGGAAAAAAACTCATCGGGTTCCCGGGGGCCCTTTTTTTGCTTCAGTTTTTTTTACTGTTTTAAAAACCATATCCCTCGTGACAGTAATATTAGTTAACTTAAAATTTATCCCGGAATAAATTTAAATTTTTAATTCTGGGAAACTCATTTACATCTTCCCGGGGGGGAAAAGGGGGGGGGGGGGGGGGGAAAAGGGGGGGGGGGTGGGGGGGGAAAAAGGGGGGGGGTTTTTTCCCCCCTTGTCTTTCACTTTTGAAAAAAGAATTTCCCTTTTGGAATTTAAAAAACCCCTTTGGAATTCATTTAGCAAATCTAATTTATAGTCACGTTTGCCTTTCTAATCACCTCTTTTTTCTCTTTTAAACTGAAAAATTGGTCAGTAAGGTTTTAACCCTCCCCTTTGATGCGCCTATAAAATTTCCCCCTTTTCTCCCTAAAAGATGCTTTAGCCTCCTTTAACCCATTTGGGGGTCGTTATTTTACACCTAATTTTTTCTATGGGGAAAGTAATACCTGGGCATGTGTACATTATTAAAAAAAACCCAAACATAAAAGCAGTCCCTTTTATATTAAAGTAGAAATTAAAAATCAATAAAATCGTTAGCTAGATAACCCCAATCCCCGAATTTGACAATGTTCCCCTAAATCCATTTTTAAAACGGGGAACGGGAAAAACGGGGGGTTTTTTCTGTATTATCTTATTCTTGCACCCCCCAATTAATGCTAAAGTGATGGAAATTTTTATTTAATTGGGGCCCCCGCTCTTCAGTGATTCCAGATTATTCACGAGTTTTTTTCCTTATTTGACAAGACTTTGGTTTTGCAAATTATTACCCCTTTGGGAGGGTCAGTTAAAGCTCTGTTTCAGAAAACAGTCCCCGAACTGTTTTTCCAAAAAAGTCCTGGATTTTAGATTACCCTTTAAAAAATTTCCCCTCAATTTGACTAAAGTTCAAGTCCCCCACTATGACATGTTAAATGTGTCCCGAAAACCCTTTAAAAATTTCGCCCCAAAAAAGTCTCCCCCCATCGTGTTCCCAAACCTGGGGGGGTCGGGGACAAATTTCACCTAAATTAGTTTTTTTTGACCCTCCCCGAACTCTACCCAAACAGACTCTGTTACTGCTCCCTCTATTTTTTCCCGTTTTTTTTGCAACAATTAATATTTTCCGAACATTTCAATGCAACTCCTCCCCCTTCCCCCCTTTCTTTTACCACATTTAAAAAACTTTAAAACCCCCGAATATTACACCAGCAGTTATTTCCCGAAATCTTTAAAACATACCACGTTTCGTTAATGCAATGATATCAAAAAAAATTCCCCCGCACATGCTATCAAAAGTATTCAAAAATTTTATTTCTTGCACTTCGACTGGTTAAACAAAAAAATACCATCATATGTTTT
This sequence comes from Cherax quadricarinatus, assembly GCF_026875155.1. Lineage (NCBI taxonomy): Eukaryota > Metazoa > Arthropoda > Malacostraca > Decapoda > Parastacidae > Cherax > Cherax quadricarinatus. The sequence goes on along the minus strand of NW_026506968.1, from coordinate 9,245 downwards.
TTTCTTCGGCCCCATTTTTCCTATTTATCTTGTTTTTAAAACAATTTCTGAAATTATCATTCCCAAGTTTTATGACAAATTAAAAAAAATTCTTAATACAGGCATAAGTCAATTTCCATCCTCATTATTTTTCATTTCAAAAAACCCCTAACCCCTAACTAATCCCCGTTTTAAAATCCTAGCAACCCCCTCAACTGAGTTAGCGGGAAAAACCAAAAACTCCCCGGGAAAAATGAACCCCATCCCTGGGGATACATGTCATTTCGGGGCCCTGAAGTTGTCCCCGTTTCAATGAAAGGTACTGCATTTTCCTTATTTTTTATCCAGCCAACAATTAAATACCAATTGCTCTGGACAAACCCTTCATTAACCCAAAACCCCTTCTTTGGGAAAATGCCACTATAACAGGGGACCCCCCTTCTTTAATTATGTCTATGGGGTGTCCCGAAACTTTTTTTAAACTAAATCCCCTTCTACCCCTTGCCTACTTTTATTGCCTCCACACTGAGGCAAATAAGAACATAAGAAAAGGAGGAACACGCAGCAAAGGGCCCGTTGGCCCCCTATAGGCAGGGCCTTTACAAATTTATCCCACTTTTAAACAATTTTACCCAAACCCCAAATTTCAAATGCCAAACCCCCGAAACCCAAACTCCCATGTGAAAGGGCCCACCAAAACCCAAACCCCCTCCCACTCATGTACTTTTCCAAAACCCAAATTTGAAAAATTTCCCAAAAATCCCCAGCCTCAATAAACCCCAATAGGGAGATGTTCCACTCTCAACAACCCCCCATTTCCAAACCAAAAACTTTTTCCCATGTCCTTTCTAAATTCTAAAAATTATTAATTTAAAAACCCTTACTGGGGTTTCTCTTTGGGGAGATATCCTCAAGACCTTGTTAATATCCCCTTTATTAATACCTATCTTCCCCTTATACACTTTGATAGGTCTCCCCCCATTCTTCGTTTAAAAAGTGAATGTAACTTAAGGTCTTTTAATTTTCTTCTAAGGGAAGATTTCTTTGCTATGTATTAATTTAGTCATCCTACCTGAATGTTTTTAAAACGAATTTATGTCCAATTTTGTAAAATGGAGCCAGAAAAAGGGGCTGCAAATCTAGGTGAGGCCCTTTCTAATGGGGGTATAAAGCTGCAGTATGACCTCTGGGCTTCTGTTGCTTCACTTCTTTTATAAACCCCCTAATCTAAATTTTCCTTATTAGTAGCTTTGGCATTGCTGTCCCTTTGGGTTTTAAGGGGGTTTCGCACCCATAACCCCCCAATCCTTTTCCAATCTTTTTTCTAAGTTCTACATTATTTTTTGTTATAAGTTTGGGTAGGGTTATTGGGCACTCCCAGCTTTAGAAACCCTTTCATTTATCTAAATTGGAACTGCATCGCCCCCTTTTGACCAAGAGTAAAATTTTTTTCAAAATCCCCCTGAAAATTCCCTAACATTCCCGGTTTTTAATCAGTTATCCTTTCCAAACTTCGTGTATGGGCGAATTTTTCTCATATCACTAGTAATTTTCCCTTTATCAAATCTTGATATAAAATTATAAACCAAAAAACCCGGGCCCCCAAGGGCTGATCCCTGTGGAAAAGCCACTTGTTTTTTGATCCCCATTTGGATTTAACCCCATTTATGGCACTCCGCTTTCCCGCTTTGAGCCATGGGTTCGTCCACGAGGACCCTTCCACCCAAAAGCCATGAGCTGCTTCTTTTTCAAAAAGGTTTTTTTTGGGGCGGGGAAATCTAAACAAAGCCTTACTAAAAAACTAAGTAAAATAATTAAAAAATTTTTTATCGGGTCAAAAAGCCTCAAAAAACTTTTCTGAAAAAAATTAATAAATTAGTTTGGGCAAAACCCGGGCCCCTTGTGAATCCCTGCTGAGTTCATTAAACAAGCTATGCTTAAACGGGGATGGCTTTTTTAAATCTGAGCTATAATTGACTCTAAATAATTTCCCCACAATTGAGGTCAGCTTATTGGGCGGTAAATTTTGGCCCCCGGGGGACGACTTTTTCCCCTGTTTTTTAAAAAAAAGGAATTTACATTAGCCCCTTCCACATATCGAAAACTAAACCTGTTTTTAAAAAATAAAAATTTAAAAAAATTTGTTAATGGTTTTCCCGACTTCCATTTTTTCAAATTTCCCTTTAAAAACCCTTGAAAAAAACCCCCTCAGGCCCGGGGACTTTTTTTTTGGGTTCAGTCGGTCTATCTGCTTCACAAACCCTTTCCTAGTGACTGTGATGTTTTCATAATTCTTCATCTTCTTTGGCCCCCCTATAAAAATTTTACCGGAAAAAATTTTTAGTGTATTCCTGTGTAAAAACCCAGAGAAAAAAAATTATTTTAAAAACGGCACATTTCATTCTCTTTTTCAGTAAGGGGCCCATTTGTTTTTTTTTTAAAGGGGGCCTATTTTTATCTCTGAAATTTTTTTCTATATACCTGGAAAAACTTTTTTGGGGTTTGTTTTAGAATCCCTAAACAATTTTTAAATTTTATAGTCCCCTTTTTGCTTTTCTTTTCCACTTTTTAATGTCCCTTTAATGTCAATATAATGATTTTAAGATGGAAAACTCGGGGGCTTTTGATACGGGCCATAAATTCCTTTCTTATGCCTAGTAGATAATTTTAGGGCCCATTTTTTCTATCCATTTTGGGGTCCCTTTCTATTTGATTTTAAAATTTTTTTTTTTTAAAAAGGGAAAAAAAACGGTTTTTTTGGGCCAGCATGTATAGTGTTTTAAAAACGTCATTTGATACCTTTTCTTCGTTAAAACCCCCGTCAACAGATGATAAGTGTTCTCTAAACCCATCGTAATCTGCCCAAAAACGAAAATCTGGACCCGTTTCTGGTTTATCCCCACTTTCATACTTCCATTCCCAAAAACCCGGGCCAGACCGGGCCCGCGGGGGCATTGACCCCCGAAATCTCTCCAGGTAAACTCCAGGTAAATGCAAAATTTATTTGTGGGCGCTAGCACCCAGTTCCCTGGGAAAATTCTAAATTATTAAAAAAGGGTTCATTGTTTTTGCCCGAACTAAGTCCCAAACAGGTTTTTACCCCCGTTGGCAGTCACAAAAAATTCCCTTTAAAAAAAAAATCCTTTAACTACTAAGAAGGGGCGTAAAGTTCTAAATTCCCCCGTCAAAAAATTGCAATCAATATGACTAAATTTTAAAGTCTCCTAGAATTATACATTTTTTCGTGCCTTGTGGCCCTAACAATTTTCCCCCCAATTTGTAGTCCCCCCCCTGGTCCCAAACTAAATTTGGGGGGCGGTATTACACCTAAAATTTTTTTCATGCCCCCCTTTAAAAAATTTTATCCCAAACAGACTCGAAGTGTTTCTTCAGACTTAAAACCCGTTTTTTAAAGCAACGTTCAAGGGGTCTCGGACATAAAAAATGGCCACCCCACCCCCCTTTTCCCCGGACTTTTACTACTTGGAACAATTTAAAACCCCGAATGTACATTCTGCGGAGTCCCCCCACTTTTTTTAATTAAAAACCCCGTCTCGTAATGGCAAAAAACATCAAAGTTTTTTTGCACTAGCAACTAGTCTCAACTTGTCCCTCTTTAAATTTCCCAGCACTGCGCTTTTGTGTAAAAAAAATTTAAAAAACCCTCCATTCCTTTACCCCTTTCCCGGGTCCTTTTTTGTTATTTTCCCCTAAACCTATTACTGTCCTTGTCAATTAAATGCCCTGGTTTCCAATTTCCACCTCATTTTGCCTATTACTTTCTCCCCATATCATAATACCCCTGCGACTTCACAGTTTTCCCCCCCAAAAAACCCCTCCACTAAAATATTTCCCAGTTTAAAGACCTAAAAAGCTCCCTCCCCTGCGTTTGGGCCCGTGCTCCCACCCCCCCCACCTAGAAAGGAACCCCCTTTCCCTTTGGAAAACATTCATTTTGCCATAGAAAGGTCCCAGTTTTCAAAAGAATGTTACCCGCATTTTTTCCCTTTCATATTTGTCCAGCCAGCAATTTACACCAATTGCCTGGACAACCCATTCATTTCCAACCCCCAACTTTGGCAAAAAAGCACATTTTGCAGGTTTCCCCCCCTTTCCCCCTAATTATCTCTAAACTGGGCCTAACCCCGCTAATCAAAGGGCCTCATTTCCCATTTTGCCAACATCGTTTCCTCCGCAATTTAGGGCAGATAATTGCATTGCCCCCTTACCTCTCATATCATCCAACGGCTAACAATTTTCCTTTATCCCAGCCCCCGGAAAAACACACTCTCTGCCTCCTATCCTTAAACCCTTCCCGCAGAAAGCCCTACCATGTACCTTAAAAATTGGGGGGTATCCCCAACCCAAAAACAAAGTTTTTACCTTCCTTGGCGTTTGTCCTTTTGATGCTCCCCGTAGTCGCTCCATTGTAGGGAGCATTACAAACCCCTTGTGGAAATTACTCAAGACGTTCTCGATGGGCTTCGGTTTTTGGGTTTTTAGGGAGTCTCACTCACGTCTGGGCCCAAAGCTTCCTTGGTACTCTTGTTTCATTCCCAGTAGAACACTCACATTGTCAGGTAGCACGGAGAATGGGGTTTTGGGAAATTCCCCGGGAGTCTTCTGGTTTTTTTCCCTTGTTTCTGCCCCCCAACCGTTTTCTTTATCCTCAGCTTGGGTTTCCCTGTTGCCCCGGGAACTGACCAAGCTCCCCCCTTAAAACCCGGGACCCCAAAACAGGGGGATTTTCTACGAATCCTCTTGTTCTTTCCCCCGTTAATCGCCGGGATCTCCAGCTTTGAACTCTGGGCCCCCTCTCTCAGCTGCTGGTTTAAAATTGCCAAAAGAGGGCATCCCGGTTTTAATTCACAGAGAGGGACACAAACCCGGGCTTCAAAAGAGCTTTAAAAAAAACGTCACCACTGGGCTTTAAATAAAACGCACCACTGATAAGTACATTACCGTTCATGAGTTGTCAACCGGGTAACAATGTCCTCCATCCCCCCCCAGGAAAAAAACAAACTTGGGGGTTTTTGGGAAAGCCAAACAACCTTAAAAACCCCGACAGCAAAATGCCTAAGCTTTCGTAATAAGGCAAATAGATTAAGGGTTTTAAAATCAAAAAGTGTAAGCAACAAAAGTCCGAGGTCATACGCAGCTTTATACATCATTAGTAAAGGCCTCACCAGATTTATGAAACCAAATTCTGGTTTTCCATAATTTCCCGAATTTACAAAAAATTCGTTTTGAAAAAATTCAGCGTAGGATGACCCAAAAAAAATACATACATTAGAAAACTTCCTTATAAGAAAGATTGAAGACTCTTTAAATTACATTTTACTTGTTTTAAAAACAAAAATGAAAGGGGGGAAAACCTGATCGAAGGATAAGTGGGGAAAATAGGGATTAAAAAAGGGGATTTAATAAGGTCCCTTGAGGGATGTCTCTCCAAGAAGAACCCGCAGTAAAAGGGTTTAAATTAAAAAGTTTAGTTTTGAAAGGAATAGGAAAGTAATTGGTTTGGAAATAGGTAAATTGATGAGTGGAAACAATTTTAAACCCAGTTGGGTTTTTGAGGGCCCGGGACTTTGGGTAGTTTCAAAATTTTGGTTGGGGTAAGTACATGAGTGGGGGGGGTTTGGGTTTGAGTGGGGGGTTTCCCATCAGAGCTTATTTCTTTGGTGGAATTTTAAAAAATTTGGGGTTTGGGGAAATGTTTTGTTTGTGGGATGAATTGTTTAAAAGGAAACCGCCCATAAGGGCCAAAAAGGGCCCGCTGCAGGGGTTTTCCCCCTTTCTTGTTTTTCTTTGTTCTGAAAAATGGGGGCCAGAACTAGGGCCTTAAAAATGGGGTATAAAGCTGCAGTATACCTTGGACTTCTTTTTTGCTTAAAATTTTCTTTTATATAAAACCCCAAAAATCTATTTGCCTTTTTTACGTACGCTTTTGGCATTTCTGTCTTTTTTTAAAGGGTTTCCGCTTTACCATAACCCCCAAGTCCTTTTCGCAATCTGGGAGAAATAAGTTCTACATCATTTTAAAATTATAAAGTACTAGGGGTTTTGGACACCCCCCGAGCTTCAGAAAACCCTTTCATTTATTCCCCCCACCTCATCTGCCCCCTTTTTGACCAAGAATCGAGTTTTTCCCAAATCCTTTAGAAGTTCCCCCAACAAACTCGTTTTTAATCAATTATCCTAAACCCATCTTTTTTGCAAACAGCGAAAATTTTTCATGTCATAAATAATTTCCCTCATCAAGGTCCAAATTTATTTTAATTATAAACAACAACGGGCCCAAGACTGACCCTGTGGTACGCCATTGTTTTCAAATCCCTCTTTTATCTGTTAATTTGGGTTTTGGGAAAAATCGTCCCTGCGGGCCCGGGCTCGGGCTAGGGCAGGAAAAAATTTTTTATAAGAAATCACAGAAGAAATTTTTTAAAAAAGTGTTACCTTCGATGGGCCCCTGTTTTACTGAATGTTGTTTGTAAAAAATTTAAACCCGTCATCTTAGGTTTTAAGTGCCCCAAAAAAATTTTTTTTTTCCCGTGTTTTAAAACCCTAAACAAGCTTCCATTTCCCAAATTTCACATTCTTGACTCATCAGTGCATGTGTTTTAAATAAATAGGCACGTTAAGGTAGTTTTAGACACCAGGTGGTTTTGTAATGGGTAAGGGGGTTTAAAATGTAAGGGGCGGGAACCATATAAACCTCACCCGATTTCCCGCGCCAGTTAACATTTCCCGTCGTAAGTGATTTGCCAGTCCAAGCAAGCGCTGGTTATTTGGGTCATCGTTCTTTGCACGGGAGGCCACCACCACTGCCCCTTCCTCGGCAGGACAAACTGAAAAGGGGGATCGGGGAGGGGCATCTGGAGAGTGTCCCCCGCTTCCAAAAGCTTTACCCCCTCACCCCCCACGTGAACGGCATCCGTTTAAAAAATTTTTTTTTTTTGGTGTGAGCTGACTGTGTATGTTTAAACCCAAAAAGGGGTTTGTGGGGGTTCGGAGTGTGGGCCCCCGGCTCTTCATAAAATTCGTTCCAAAAAGTTTTACTGATTGTCCCCCTTAAGCCTTTTTTCACATCTACTGTTTTAAAAAATTGAAAAATTTGCCATCAGCAAAAAAGATTGCTGGTGCTAGACCTAAGCCTCAAATGTCAGGGGATTTAAAGAGGAAATCTGGTCTTTGGATCTGGCCCCCAGGGGGCAGTCTTACATTATTGTTCCCGGGGTTGCGGGTCCCTTTTGGGCAGGGGGAGATATACAGTGGAAAAAGATTTAGAGATCATTTACGTCCCGGGATGAGCCAGTAAACATATTTAAAATTTTGGGAACGAAATCAGAGTCCTAAACATGTCTGCTGGAGCGAAAAGGGGGAGATACTGATAATATATATACAAAAAGAAAGAGCCCCGAAAAGGCCCCGGTCCTAAAATCTGCACACTGGAGTTGGAGATAAAGAGAGAAAAAGTTAAAAAGGGAGGGTACCACCCTGTGGGAAATAAAAGAGGCCCTCGTATCAACAAACCGTGGCCCCCAGAAGTTTAAATATCATACCCGGGAAAATAAACAGAAACCTCTGAAAAAAGTGTGGAAGGGCTAAAAGGGGAAAATCAGCAAAATCCTCCGCCCAAGTGTCGGGTTAACCAGGGTTGGGGATGAAAAGTGGGTCAGGGGGGCCGCCACCCAACCCAAAACCTGGTTGGGTCAGGGGAGGCGGGCAGGAAAACCCCGGAAAAACCCCTCGAAGGGAAGGTATTCATGCTTCATCCTGAAGCAAAGTCAAGCTACCTTCCTAAACCCACCTGGGGGTGTGTCGGGGGTCAACGCCCCCCCGGTCCAAATACTTGACCCGGGGATCCCCGGGAATAGAGCCTGCTCGACCCGGGTTTTTACTGGGTGGCCCCACTAGTCCGGCCCGATTGACGGGTAGTGAGAAGTTACGTGACTAACTTTCTCTGGAAAGGTGGAGGGCCCCATGCTGAAAAACTGCTCCCCGTACCAGGTTTTTTATGTCATTCAAAAGTTTTTAAACCCAGGTTTATAAGAGCTCCCAAATGATAGCCAAACCCCTTGGCTATCACTTTTTAAGATGCCAACATAATACCCCAAGTAAAGTGAGCATTTGTAACATTCACAGACTAGTAGATGACGCACACGTGTCAACATTCACAGACTAGTAGATGACGCACCCCGTGTCAACATTCACAGACTAGTAGATGACGCACACGTGTCCAACATTCACAGCTAGTAGATGACGCACACGTGTAACATTCAAGACTAGTAGATGACGCACACGTGTCAACATTCACAGACTAGTAGATGACGCACGTGTCAACATTCACAGACTAGTAGATGACGCACACGTGTGAACATTCACAGACTAGTAGATGACGCAACGTGTCAACATTCACAGACTAGTAGATGACGCACACCGTGTCAACATCACAGACTAGTAGATGACGCACACGTGTCAAATTCACAGACTAGTAGATGACGCACACGTTTTCAACATTCACAGATAGTAGATGACGCACACGTGTCAAAATTCACCCGACTAGTAGATGGGCGCCCCACGTGTCAACATTCACAGACTAGTAGATGACGCACACGTGTAACATTCACAGACTAGTAGATGACGCACACGTGTCAAAAATTCACAGATAGTAGATGCGCACACGTGTCAACATTCACAGACTAGTAGATGACGCACACGTGTCAACATTCACAGACTAGTAGATGACGCACACGTGTCAACATTCACAGGGCTGTAGATGACGCACACGTGTCAACATTCACAGACTAGTAGATGACGCACACGTGTCAACATTCACAGACTAGTAGATGACGCACACGTGTCAACATTCACAGACTAGTAGATGACGCACAGGTGTGAACATTCACAGATAGTAGATGACGCACACGTGTCAACATTCAACAGACTAGTAGAAGACGAACGTGTCAATTACAGCTAGTAGATGCACACACGTGTCAACATTCACAGACTAGTAGATGACGCACACGTGTTCAACATTCACAGACTAGTAGATGACGCACACGTGTCAACATTTTAAGACTAGTAGATGACGCACACGTGTCAACATTCACAGACTAGTAGATGGACGCACAAAGTGTCAACATTCACAGATAGTAGATGACGCCCCACGTGTCAACATTCACAGACTAGTAGATGACGCACAGTTCAACATTCACAGATGTGATACGCACATGCAACATTCACAGACTAGTAGATACCACAGG
>NW_026506967.1:0-19554 GCF_026875155.1 Cherax quadricarinatus | reverse complement strand
ACAACTCCACGGGGGACGGGTCACAAAAACTCCGGGCTGAGGGATGATCACAACCCCCAGGCTGGGGGACTGACACAAAACTCCAGGCTGGGGATTGATCAAACTTCGGGCTGAGGGACTGATCACAACAACTCCAGGCTGAGGGACTGATCACAACAACTCCAGGCTGAGTGATTGATCACAACTTCAGGCTGAGGGACTGATCACAACAAACTCCAGGCTGAGGGACTGATCACAACAACTTCAGGTGAGGGACTGATCACAACAACTCCAGGCTGAGGGACTTGATCACAACAAACTCCAGGCTGAGGGACTGACCACAACAACTCCAGGCTGAGGGATTGATCACAACAACTCTAGGCTGAGGGACTGATCACAACAACTCCAGGCTGAGGGACTGATCACAACAACTCCAGGCTGAGGGGACTGATCACAACAACTCTAGGCTTGAGGGACTGATCACAACAACTTCAGGCTGAGGGACTGATCACAACTCCAGGCTGAGGGACTGATCACAACAACTCCAGGCTGAGGGACTGATCACAACAACTCCAGGCTGAGGGACTGATCACAACAACTCCAGGCTTGAGGGACTGATCACAACAACTCCAGGTGAGGGACTGATCACAACAACTCCAGGCTGAGGACTGATCACAAACAACTCCAGGCTGAGGGACTGATCACAACAACCCCAGGCTGAGGGACTGATCACAACAACTCCAGGCTGAGGGTCTGATCACAACAACTCCCAGGCTGAGGGATTGATCAAAAACAACTCCAGGCTGAGGGACTGATCACAACAACTCCAGGCTGGGGACTGATCACAACAACTCCAGGCGAGGGACTGATCACAACAACTCCAGGCTGAGGGACTGATCACAACAACTCCAGGCTGAGGGACTGATCACAACAACTCCAGGCTGAGGGACTGATCACAACAACTCCAGGCTGAGGGACTGATCACAACAACTCCAGGCTGAGGGACTGATAACCAAACTCCTGATCTCCCAACATTCTTCTCTGTACTGGGCTCCACTGGAAGCCACTGGCTGGCAAAACGTTTCCACAATAAAAATACCGAAGTGTTGCACTAGTGTTGCACAAGTGTTGCACAAGTGTTGCACTAGTGTTGCACAAGTGTTGCACAAGTGTTGCACAAGTGTTGCACAAGTGTTGCACAAGTGTTGCACTAGTGTTGCACAAGTGTTGCACAAGTGTTGCACAGGTGTTGCACTAGTGTTGCACAAGTGTTGCACTAGTGTTGCACAAGTGTTGCACTAGTGTTGCACAAGTGTTGCACAGGTGTTGCACAAGTGTTACACAAGTGTTGCACAAGTGTCTCATTCAACAAACTTTGATATCCAGATTGACAGTTATCATTTTGATACAATTATTGTAGAAGAAATACCCTCAAGGAAGGTTCCTTGATGTTGGTGAGGGGCTCTTGATTTAGGAATTGGATCTGTGCTCCCGTTCCCCGAATTAAGCCTGAATGCCTTCCACATCCCCCCCAGGCGCTATATAATCCTCTGGGTTTGCGCTTCCCTCTTGATTATAATAATAATGTAGAAGAAATAAGTTGTATGAAGTGAAGTTGTACCACACACAGAGTAAGAATATTTTACAAAAAATGAGAGAAGAAAGCTGCGCCATTTTGGATGACACAACAATTAATTGACCTCAAAAGGCGATAACTTTATATATATATAAAATTAAGAAAAAAACTGAGGACTGTGGCGAGGTTCACCGGGATTGTCCGGTCCGGGTCTGGTCCAGTTGGTGGCCCGGCGAGGACTATGCTACTTTATATATTACAAAGTAAACAAATTCTTTAATACAGTAATCTAGAGTTTGAAAACGAAGTTGCAGTGAAGTTAATCCTGAGAGAGAGGTGAGAGAGGGGGGGAGGGGAGGGAGGAAAGGGAATGGGGGTAGAAGCTAAATTGGTACCTTGAAGTGACCACCACTGTAGAACGACATTATAACAGTTGTTACGCCTGGTCACCTTCCACATTACTTTGAGTCGAACTTGCTTATTAGTAGCTTAAATAAGCAAATCCGACTATATAATATTATCTGGGGCCACATATAACGTTATCAATTGGAATCATGTAAATTAATGTACATAGCAAAATATTGATGTTTTAGGTTAGGTGTAACAGTGCGAGATGTGAAGCATTATGTAACAACAGTTTCTGGTTAAACCGAGCTGCCTTAGTATATATCACGTATATGCCACACTATAGTCAGTAGCAGCTCGCCTTCAACCCGTGGTACATCACGGAAACCCTCTGTTGTACCACAGCTTCAGTTCTTTGATAAATACGTTAAAGTTGCTCTAAGTGGACATACGTGTATCTCACGTCCCGTTTATGAATTATTTTGTTAAACACCCGGAGCTGTGAAGAACCTTGTCAAGTGAATGATGAAATTACCTTAAGGTCCTGTCTATAGTTCTATGTAAATAATTTCGCACTCGTAAGATACGAGAGAAAAGCTGACATTTTATTTTTGATAAGTTTCTAAGAAACAATATGACAGTTCAAAGACCTTTGAATTTTTACTTGTGATTCTTGATACCCTAAGAAGTAGTAAGAAATTCTTTTATTATTGCACCAAGACATCTCTCTCAGTAAGGAGGAGAGGTGGGCAATACAATGAAGACGTTATTTCCGTAATTTACGTAGCCTTCTGTTACCCTCTTAAGAACACTTACAAAATAAAATTTGGCTACCCATATAAATTCAGTCACACATCTGAACTGACTGGGAATGCTTGAAGTTCCTTCAGTTGTACTCCTTGAAACGTAGGTGAGAAAGGTAATTCATAAATTGGAGAGACTAGTCCGAAACCTCACACGGAAATCACATGTGAAAGCGAGAGACTTAGCTGATGATGCAAAAATACTTCAAAAAAAAAAAAAAAAAAAAAATCAGGGACGCAGTGAGCACACTCTGAGAACTCACTGATTGTTAGAGGTACGTGAATTTTCAACGCTCCTCTTTAGCGCTTCCCCTTGATTATAATAATAATCAACGCTCTTCGTTCATAATGAGAATTACCAATTATCCCCTGGAAACTTGTTACGCTCCTCACGTCATTTCCTGATCAGCTGACCTGTGGTACATACGTTGGGCTGCTTGTGATCTGCATCAACAGCCTGTTTGTTCAGGCTATCAACTGGGAAGTCTGGTCTAGAACTAGGTCGCTGTGGTGATAACTCCAGAAATTGTTGTAAGGTAAGATAGCGTGTTGCAGTGACCTAAGACGTACATAATGAACTTCAGGAGTGATACATGTAATGTTATATATTCTGGGTGCAATATTGTTAAGAAGCATATTTTATGGTCAGAAACTAGTTGGTGGAAAAGGAATGAAAGTTCATGGGGTCGTTGCTATCCATTCATACCTCCTGTAAACACGCTTTTCAATCTTTCTTGAGACGTGCCATGCACAACCTACCATCACCTCGTACCTTTATTACTGCTCCTGCAGCGCTGTATAGCCCTTGTGGCTTAGCGCTTCTTTTTGATTATAATAATAATAATATTACTGCTCCTCAGTTTTCTAATTTCGACATTCCTTATGCACGATATTCACATAATTCATTTATCTCCAACAAGACATTGCCGCTGCCTTCCATCGTTTATTCAACCTGTAAAATATACATAACATATATATTCATATCCTATAACCCACTTCGAATATGGCAGTACAAACCTAACTAGTTTCAGAAGTAGATATTTTTAACAATTCACGACTCATTGAAAACTGATAATACATAAGACAACACAAATTACCCAAAGAAAAGGAATCGTGACTAGATTTGTAATATGTTTTATAGCAAGGGAATATTAATTAATTACGCAAAGGAAATTAGCACTGACTTGGAACTTCTAAAATAAACTAAAAATATCTTGTCCAACTTGTAACATTTAATACAAATCCTAAAACCAACGGGGAAAAAATAGGGGGACCTTAACCGACTTGTAAAATTTAACACATGTCGTGAAGCAAGCAAGAAAAGTTGAAGAAAATGTTGGTGGCTGAGAGAGAAGTAAGGAGAGATCGAGGTAATCCCTTGTAAGCCCTGAGAGGTGCTTGTCTTGCCTCTCCTTTAAGGCCTGCCAACATCCTGCCGAGTAGCTCTTGAGAATCCTTTACCACAGGATAAGTCAGCTCAAGATGGCAGGTTACGAGAGGCAGGTAGCAGGTCGTACAGTTCGCCCCCACTTGGTTATATCTGGCTATATCATGCCTTAGTCTTGACATACCACTTGCTTATATCCTTTCAGGCTCAGAATATGTGAATGTATAGTGTGACACCCCAGGCAGTAGTAACCCAGGTAGCTTAAGGGGTGCTAAGAAGGTAGTGCTCAGAGAATATTAACAAAGTTAAGAAGAGGCACTAAGAAGTGTTACAGACGGGAGCTACGGCCATATATGTTCTCTAATCCCACTCTAGTAGGAGAATGTCGTTTTCTATCCCATTTTACTGGTAAGTTTGAGTCCATGCCATTCATCTGAATTTGTATCTAGTTTTTCATCCCCATTACCGGTGTCGCATACTCGTATACAGTGGTGTATACGATTCACGGACACCATACACATTACCAACGTTTATTACCACCATTACACCATATAAAATACATCATTCACTACACATTATATGCAGTCAATCTTGCAAGAGCTTACTGAAAAACAAGAATCAATATATCACGCACAATACAGCACATATTACATACTAGACCTCATGCAACAAGGATTATTACATCAATATACACACTGTACATACACCATGCTTCATACACCTCGGGTGCCGAATGGTGGCGAGGGATGGCATAAACATACTCAGCTTTCGTTAATCTCTAATGGGCTCCAGTACATCCAATTTGTATCAAACTAACACATGTGTAGGTAAGTATTATGCTTGCAATATATTTTGGAATCTTTATTGAGAGTTCCATTACTATTTATTCAAGATTTATTAATAGTTTTGGTTTCAAGAAAATCAGTTTTTGTTGGTGGCTCAGAATAATCAGTGTAGGAGACAGTGTTGAAGACAGTGTATTTTCAGTGTGTTTTATTGTGCACTGGGTGGAGGGGTGTGTGTGTTGTTGATGCAGAAGACGCAACATTGTGCACTGGGTGGAGGGTGTGTGTGTTGTTGATGCAGAAGACGCAACATTGTGCACTGGGTGGAGGGTATGTGTGTTGTTGATGCAGAAGACGCAACATTGTGCACTGGGTGGAGGGTATGTGTTGTTGATGCAGAAGACGCAACATTGTGCACTGGGTGGAGGGTGTGTGTGTTGTTGATGCAGAAGACGCAACATTGTGCACTGGGTGGAGGGGTGTGTGTGTGTTGTTGATGCAGAAGACGCAACATTGTGCACTGGGTGGAGGCATGTGTGTGTTGTTGATGCAGAAGACGCAACATTGTGCACTGGGTGGAGGGGTGTGTGTGTTGTTGATGCAGAAGACGCAACATTGTGCACTGGGTGGAGGGTGTGTGTGTTGTTGATGCAGAAGACGCAACATTGTGCACTGGTTGGAGGGTGTGTGTGTGTTGTTGATGCAGAAGACGCAATATTGTGCACTGGGTGGAGGGGTGTGTGTGTTGTTGATGCAGAAGACGCAATATTGTGCACTGGGTGGAGGGGTGTGTGTGTTGTAGATGCAGAAGACGCAACATTGCGCACTGGGTGGAGGCATGTGTGTGTTGTTGATGCAGAAGACGCAACATTGTGCACTGGGTGGAGGGGTGTGTGTGTTGTTGATGCAGAAGACGCAACATTGTGCACTGGGTGGAGGGTGTGTGTGTGTTGTTGATGCAGAAGACGCAACATTGTGCACTGGGTGGAGGGTGTGTGTGTGTTGTTGATGCAGAAGACGCAACATTGTGCACTGGTTGGAGGGTGTGTGTGTGTTGTTGATGCAGAAGACGCAATATTGTGCACTGGGTGGAGGGGTGTGTGTGTTGTTGATGCAGAAGACGCAACATTGTGCACTGGTGGAGGGTTGTGTGTGTGTGTTGTTGATGCAGAAGACGCAACATTGTGCACTGGGTGGAGGGGTGTGTGTGTTGTTGATGCAGAAGACGCAACATTGTGCACTGGGTGGAGGGTGTGTGTGTGTGTTGTTGATGCAGAAGACGCAACATTGTGCACTGTGTGTGGAGGGTATGTGTGTTGTTGATGCAGAAGACGCAATATTGTGCACTGGGTGGAGGGTGTGTGTGTTGTTGATGCAGAAGACGCAACATTGTGCACTGGGTGGAGGGGTGTGTGTGTTGTTGATGCAGAAGACGCAACATTGTGCACTGGGTGGAGGGGTGTGTGTGTTATTGATACAGGTGGACGCAACATTGTGCACTGGGTGGACGGGTGTGTGTGTTGTTGTTGCATGAGAAGACGCAACATTGTGCACTTGGTGGAGGGTGTGTGTGTGTTGATGCAGAAGACGCAACATTGTGCACTGGGTGGAGGATGTGTGTGTTGTTGATGCAGAAGACGCAACATTGTGCACTGGGTGGAGGGTGTGTGTGTTGTTGATGTAGAAGACGCAACATTGTGCACTGGGTGGAGGGTGTGTGTGTTGTTGATGCAGAAGACGCAACATTGTGCACTGGGTGGAGGGGTGTGTGTGTGTTGTTGATGCAGAGACGCACATTGTGCACTGGGTGGAGGGGTGTGTGTGTGTTGTTGATGCAGAAGACGCAACATTGTGCACTGGGTGGAGGGTGTGTGTGTGTTGTTGATGCAGAAGATGCAACATTGTGCACTGGGTGGAGGGGTGTGTGTGTGTTGTTGATGCAGAAGACGCAACATTGTGCACTGGGTGGAGGCATGTGTGTGTTGTTGATGCAGAAGACGCAACATTGTGCACTGGGTGGAGGGGTGTGTGTGTTGTTGATGCAGAAGACGCAACATTGTGCACTGGGTGGAGGGTGTGTGTGTTGTTGATGCAGAAGACGCAACATTGTGCACTGGTTGGAGGGTGTGTGTGTGTTGTTGATGCAGAAGACGCAATATTGTGCACTGGGTGGAGGGGTGTGTGTGTTGTTGATGCAGAAGACGCAATATTGTGCACTGGGTGGAGGGGTGTGTGTGTTGTAGATGCAGAAGACGCAACATTGCGCACTGGGTGGAGGCATGTGTGTGTTGTTGATGCAGAAGACGCAACATTGTGCACTGGGTGGAGGGGGGTGTGTGTGTTGTTGATGCAGAAGACGCAACATTGTGCACTGGGTGGAGGGTGTGTGTGTGTTGTTGATGCAGAAGACGCAACATGTGCACTGGGTGGAGGGATGTGTGTGTGTGTTGTTGATGCAGAAGACGCAACATTGTGCACTGGTTGGAGGGTGTGTGTGTGTTGTTGATGCAGAAGACGCAATATTGTGCACTGGGTGGAGGGGTGTGTGTGTTGTTTGATGCAGAAGACGCAACATTGTTGCACTGGTAGTGGAGGGTTGTGTGTGTGTTGTTGATGCAGAAGACGCAACATTGTGCACTGGGTGTAGGGGGTTGTGTGTGTTGTTGATGCAGAAGACGCAACATTGTGCACTGGGTGGAGGGTGTGTGTGTGTGTGTGTTGATGCAGAAGACGCAACATTGTGCATGGGTGGAGGGGTATGTGTGTTGTTGATGCAGAAGACGCAATATTGTGCACTGGGTGGGGGGTTTGTGTGTGTGTTGTTGATGCAGAAGACGCAACATTGTGCACTGGGTGGAGGGGGTGTGTGTGTGTTGTTGATGCAGAAGACGCAACATTGTGCACTGGGTGGAGGGGTGTGTGTGTTATTGATACAGGTGGACGCAACATTGTGCACTGGGTGGACGGGTGTGTGTGTTGTTGATGCAGAAGACGCAACATTGTGCACTTGGTGGAGGGTGTGTGTGTGTTGATGCAGAAGACGCAACATTGTGCACTGGGTGGAGGATGTGTGTGTTGTTGATGCAGAAGACGCAACATTGTGCACTGGGTGGAGGGTGTGTGTGTTGTTGATGTAGAAGACGCAACATTGTGCACTGGGTCCCCTCAAGGAAGGTTCCTTGATGTTGGTGAGGGGCTCTTGATTTAGGGAATTGGATCTGTGCTCCAGTTCCCCGAATTAAGCCTGAATGCCTTCCACATATCCCCCCCCCCAGGCGCTGTATAATCCTCCGGGTTTAGCGCTTCCCCCTTGATTATAATAATAATAATGTGCACTGGGTGGAGGGTGTGTGTGTTGTTGATGCAGAAGACGCAACATTGTGCACTGGGTGGAGGGTGTGTGTGTTGTTGATGCAGAAGACGCAACATTGTGCACTGGGTGGAGGGGTGTGTGTGTGTTGTTGATGCAGAAGACGCAACATTGTGCACTGGGTGGAGGGTGTGTGTGTGTTGTTGATGCAGAAGACGCAACATTGTGCACTGGGTGGAGGGTATCAATCGCATCTGCTAGAAAAATGACAGGATGGATAATGAGAACCTTCAAAACTAGGGAGGCCAAGCCCATGATGACACTCTTCAGGTCACTTGTTCTATCTAGGCTGGAATATTGCTGCACTCTAACAGCACCTTTCAAGGCAGGTGAAATTGCCGACCTAGAAAATGTACAGAGAACTTTCACGGCGCGCATAACGGAGATAAAACACCTCAATTACTGGGAGCGCTTGAGGTTTCTAAACCTGTATTCCCTGGAACGCAGGAGGGAGAGATACATGATTATATACACCTGGAAAATCCTAGAGGGACTAGTACCGAACTTGCACACGAAAATCACTCACTACGAAAGCAAAAGACTTGGCGACGATGCACCATCCCCCAATGAAAAGCAGGGGTGTCACTAGCACGTTAAGAGACCATACAATAAGTGTCGTGGCCCGAGAGACTGTTCAACTGCTCCCAGCACACATAAGGGGGATTACCAACAGACCCTGGCAGTCTTCAAGCTGGCACTGGACAAGCACCTAAAGTCAGTTCCTGATCAGCGGGCTGTGGCTCGTACGTTGGTTTGCGTGCAGGCCAGCAGCAACAGCCTGGTTGATCAGGCGCTGATCCACCAGGAGGCCTGGTCACAGACCGGGCCGCGGGGGCGTTGACCCCCGAAACTCTCTCCAGGTAAACTCCAGGTATGTGTGTTGTTGATGCAGAAGACGCAATATTGTGCACTGGGTGGAGGGTGTGTGTGTTGTTGATGCAGAAGACGCAACATTGTGCACTGGGTGGAGGGGTGTGTGTGTTGTTGATGCAGAAGACGCAACATTGTGCACTGGGTGGAGGGGTGTGTGTGTTGTTGATGCAGAAGACGCAACATTGTGCACTGGGTGGAGGGGTGTGTGTGTTATTGATACAGGTGGACGCAACATTGTGCACTGGGTGGACGGGTGTGTGTGTTGTTGATGCAGAAGACGCAACATTGTGCACTTGGTGGAGGGTGTGTGTGTGTTGATGCAGAAGACGCAACATGTGCACTGGGTGGAGGATGTGTGTGTTGTTGATGCAGAAGACGCAACATTGTGCACTGGGTGGAGGGTGTGTGTGTTGTTGATGTAGAAGACGCAACATTGTGCACTGGGTGGAGGGTGTGTGTGTTGTTGATGCAGAAGACGCAACATTGTGCACTGGGTGGAGGGTGTGTGTGTTGTTGATGCAGAAGACGCAACATTGTGCACTGGGTGGAGGGGTGTATGTGTTGTTGATGCAGAAGACGCAACATTGTGCATTGGGTGGGGGGGTGTGTGTGTTGTTGATGAGAAGACGCAACTTGTGCACTGGGTGGAGGGTGTGTGTGTTGTTGAGGGAGGGGGACGCAAAATTGTGCACTGGGTGGAGGCGTGTGTGTGTTGTTGATGCAGAAGACGCAACATTGTGCACTGGGTGGAGGGGAGTGTGTGTTGTTGATGCAGGAGATGCGACATTGTGCACTGGGTGGAGGGGATTGTGTTTTGTTGATGCAGAAGACGCAACATTGTGCACTGGGTGAGGGTTTGTGTTGTGCAATGATGCAGAAGACGCAACATTGTGCCTGGTGAGTGTGGTGGTGTTGGTTGATGCAGAAACGCAACATGGTGCACTGGGTTGAGGGTTGTGTGTTGTTGAAGCAGAAGACGCAACATTGGCACTGGGTTGGAAGGTGTGTGTGTTTGAATGCAGAAGTACGCAACATGGTGCACTGGGTGAGGGTGTGTTGTGTGTGTTGATGCAGGGGACGCAACATTGTTACATCTGGGGTGAGGGATGTGGGTGTGGTGTTGATGCAAGGGGACGCAACATTGTCACTGGTGGAGGGATGTGGTTGTGTGTTTGATGCAGGGGGAGACGCAACATGCATGCTCACGTCGGGGTAACAACAATCCCTTACCGGGCTCTAAACATCATTGCCACAAAATCGTTGATCGTACCTGAAGTAGATTACCTAAAGATTGTTTTGGGGATCATTCCCCCGTGGCCTCCTGTCTGTGACCAGCATCAGGGTGATTAGCCGGATCAACCAGCTGTTCCTGTTGCCGCCACAGCACGAACGACAGCGCCAGCTGTCCAGTGCCTGTTCAAAACCTCTTGAAGACACCAATCCTATTGGAACGCCCTTGCGCTGTATAGCCCATGTGCGCTTGGGCGCTTCTTTGTGATATAATAATAATATTAAATCCCCCTATACTGTTCTGGGAGCAGTTGAACAGTCTTGAGCCCCTCGACACGTATATCTTATTGTCTAACCTGTACAATCAACTCGTCGTTGTTAGTGCACCCCAGCTTTTCATTGGGAATATTGCATCTTCTGCCGTTTATTTGCTTTCATAGGTAGTGATTTTTTGTGTAAATCTGGTACTAATCCTATAGGTATTTTCTAAAGTGTATACAAGCATGTATCTCTCCCGCCTGCGATTCCAGGGAGTACAGTTGAGACTTTCAACTTTACCGTAGGTGAGGTGTTTTTACAGCAGTTTATGCGTGCCGTGAAGGTTTCTCTGTACATTTTCATTGTCAGCAATTTCACCTGCCCTTCTTGAAAAGGTTACTGTTAGGTGTGCAGCATATATTTCAGGCCTGGATAGAACAAGCGACAAAAGAGTCACATGGCTTGGCAACCTAGTTGTGAAATGTCATATCCATCCTACATTTTTTTTATAAGTGTTCTTGAAAGTGAGAGCTCTGACGATTGTACACTCCCATGTTCTTTTACGTTTAGTTTTCGCTCTATTGTGTGTTGGTGATTTGTTTTATACTTCGATGAAGATTTTAATTTCCTCACGTTTTTCCAACTCAAGTCAAATTGACAATTCTCATCATTGAACTTCAATGTTTTCTGGCGGCTTTACTGCCACTTTTGTGGAGTGGCTGTCTTTTTTTTTTTAGCACGCTGTGTCGAAACTCCCTTTAGTTCCCCGGTCTCCCTCCCCATAAGAAGTTTAAGAACATGAGAGATGTATTTACAACCTAGGAATTTCAAATGGTCCTGTTATCCAGGTGTAATGAGACAAATAAACACAGTAGAAAAAAGTTTAGACTTATATTGAATCCTTCACCAATTTAGAACAGCAGATATGTACACTATGTTACAGGATAAATAGAATGCACTCCACGGTAAGCAAGTGCAGAAATAGAAGCCACAAGATAGCCAGACCGTGCTTCACCAGCTCATAGAATGGAAGACAATGGCAGACAGAGCGCGGTATCCACATAACCTCTGCGTTTGTCCAATCCCACCTTTTCTTATTGGTCTTGAACCTGGTCACTATTTACGATGGAGAGGCCCTCATCAACTCTTAGCAACCTAGTTCGCTGGTTTGTTGGAGATAGCCTGTTTAAATGAGGGTTGTGGTCCATAGCCGAATAAAGGTTATAACGTACTCTTGCATGCCACAACCACCCGACCCCCGAGAAGGACGCAGATTTAGGCTAGCCACCTCCAGTGTAACCGTCCCGCCAAATGTGCACCAAATAATGTGACCGCCGTATCCCTTGCCACCATCCAAACTTAAGATAGAGGGCTAGCTTTCCTAAGTGACCAAAAGCCAACCCTAAAACTCAGAGTGAGAACAGCATCAATAGCCAACATAGGTTTCCCAAGAACAAGCCGCGGACGGTAGCCATATCCCCGTCCCTAAAAAAAAAAAACCCCCACAGGATCTAGGGATAAAAAAAAGAGGCTTTTGATTAGGGGTACCACCAAATACAATCCTAACCTAAAAAAAATATAAACTAACTCTTGACCAGAGAGTCTGCCACACATTTTCCTTTGCCGCAATATATTTTAGTTTTTTAGTTTGTAGGCCTGCATCCTGAGGCGTCCAACGCATAACCTTGTGTTGTATTCTCATATGGCTTTGGAGATAACTAACGGTTTGTGATTCACTGTAGACTGTGACCAACTCTGCAATGTCTGCCCACATAAACATCGAATGTCCTGCAAAGCCATACCAGCTGGGCGAGGCTTCTTTTTCATGGGAGATAAACCTCTCTGCTGTGCCTGGAACTGTAGCTGAAAGATAATCGATTGGCTGCAGCTCCTTGTTCCCGATTTGTATAGTATCCTGCCCAACGACCCCAGACTTCACAAGCATTCAAACCTTTAAATTAAAAAAGTTTGGAGAGAAGTCTGAGACAGGAGAATGGAGTGTCAACACAATAATCTTTTGCTTTATTTAAAAAGCAGTGTATTACAATCTACGTCCAATTAAAGGAACTTTATGACTGGTAATGAGAGTAAAGAGGGCTACAATATCTGAAAATTCTTACAGAATCTTCTGTAAGAATCCGATCATGGCCTAGGAAACGTAGACAGAGATTTCCTATCAAGAGTGAACTGGAAATTCTTATAATCGAAGAACTTTAGCAAGTTTATGTGCAACATAACCACTACCTACGTCAGGCCTAAAAAGTGATAGTGCCTGGCCAAAGGAAGATTTAGATATTAATTTAAGCGTTAAATTGAGGGAATCTTAAAGCGTCTCAAACTAGCTTTAATCTAAGTAGGTTGTTGATTCCCAAGTATCAGACACCACAACCAACACATCATAGGTATGCTGCCGTGCCTTCAAGTCCTCTTTAATAAGCCTGATGTAAGATTCTGAATGAAGAGGGAATTTTCATTGTCCGAAGGGGGGAACCTGTATACAGATAAGTGACCTCCTGGTGAATCACAAGCATGAGATTTCTCTTCGCCTTAACACAAAGGTACCTGATAGAAACCTTTAAGAGAATCTGAATTTGTCACAAAAGTACCTTACCACAAATTCAATTACGTCAATCCCAGACGAGAGGAGTGTAAGCATCTGTATAGTGACCATCGTTAGAACTTTACGGTAGTCTTTCACATACTGAAACCCTCCATCACCTTTTTACTAGATGCCCGGTAAGCCCGTGAACTAGATGACTCCTCCACTAAACCAATGTTCTAACAAGAAGTCTACTTCCTGCTGAAGTAGCCTTGCTTTTCTGATAGCATGTAGGGGAAGGATTTAATTGGTTTAGATTTTCCCCACATCTACAGCATGGTAACCTAACGTACATTTTTTTCGGCAGAGTCAAAATAATCCGGAAAAAATATTAGGATATGACTGTAGAAGCTCAGTTAAATTGGTTGCTTGTTTTCTCAGGATAATCCAATTCCATTAACGCTAGGATTCCTTGAGAGGACAAATTTTGAAAAGTTTTAGGTTTTAATTTTCAAGATAAGTGTCAAAGAGTCAGAGTCGACCTCCAGAGGTAGAACAGAGTCATTACAGGTACTTATCTGGTGTATGAATCCTTAGATTGATATTGTGGTAATTTTTTTTGGTTTTGAGTCTTATCCAATGGGAGCTACCAACAAAATTTAAAAAGAATCAGATAATCTACTTACAATCTGCATAGGTCCACGTATAATCTAGCTTTCAAGGTGTGCCAGGTATAGGTTCGCTGCACCAACACCTTTCCTCCTGGATGGAAGGAGCGAATATGTGCACTTCTGTCATACCTACGGTTTCATCTTACTTTGAGCTTTCTTTAGGGTTAGGCCGTGGCCAACTCACGTGCCACCTGCAACCTTGAAAGACGGGTTTAGATCTGGACTTACGGTCTTTCTCCCATCCATCTTTCTTTGTGCAACCCGAAAGACCTCGTACTATTGTGCCAAAGATCACTCAAACGGACTATACCCTGTAGACTCTTGCACCGTCCCCCCCCCCCCTCTAGTACTGAGAACAAGCAACAAAGGTATAGATTTCATATCCAATCTGTCGGAAAGTGCATGCAAAAACTTCTCTCATTGTTTTTAATGTCTGGTGGAGTATCTTTCCAAGCGCCTGGGACTGAAGGGTTAAAGGCAGTGGATACGTTGTGAATTATCCCTAACCTAGTTAATACTTCCCTAAATGCTTTGGCATGAAGTTAGTACCTTGAATAACTTTTGTATAGTTTAGCGAGGAATGGCCAAAAACAAAGACATGAGAATTTGATTATAAGCTTTTGAGAATACTAAGTATGATGACAACGCTTTGGGATCGCTTCAGATATCTGTTACTTTATCCAGAATTGAATTAATACTGATTCCAGACTTTAGACTTAGGGTATAGACCTACACAATCTTATAATTAAATCTGCAACAGTTTCTCCGATCAGCAGGTATGGGTTGGAAGGATGCAGGTGTATAATGGAAGTCCATGTTTTTCCAACTTTGCTGACATTCTCGCAACACCTAATAAGATTTCTTCACATCTTCTTATAATTTGGCCCAATAAAATTCTTTTGTGATTCCGATTGACAAGTGTTTTTGTAATTTCCTAAGTGACCTCCTGATGACGATTATGAGCTATATTTAATAATCTAGGTCTATACTTTGGTTGGGAACCACTAACCTGTCGTATATTCCGCCCCTCTTTTCTCCTCCCAGTCTCATGTGTCGAAACCAAATAATTCATTTTTAACTCAACTTTGGACGTGATGAACCCCAAATATTTACACCCCATGCTCCTGAAAAGCGAATATTTAAAGAAGGTCCATTCGTTGTTCTCCCGAAGGACAGTTCCCTCGCAAATGGAAACAAAGAACATCTGGCAATCCTGCAACCGGATGAAAAGGAAGGCTGAGTCGGGTCTGTTCACTTATCTAACGAGCTTCGGCCAGTTTCCCCATCGTAAAACAAGTGGTTGTATTGCTATCCAGAGATCAGGCAGTCATCCAAGGATAGTCAACATTCTCTCCAGACAACCTTGGGAAGTTTGCGACCGAGTTATGGCCAATACACTGGAGAAGCATTAATCTTATAGTTTCACAAGGAAGGACACGAATTCACAGGTATAATGTTTATTACCCAGTAATAAACATGGCATTTTTTCATGGAAATCCTTTTGAGATACCTACAGTCAATACCCAGTTATATAATTCACTGGTACATAGAATTTTTGCAAAGGAACTGATATATAGCTCCTACCATAGGCTTCCACTTAATAAATGAGGAATTTCAAGGAAGTATTCTCGTGAAATGGGTAATAGTCTCATTCTCTGACAAGTGAGCGATATGGCTCCAGTAACCCTAAAGTAATTACTTTAGTTGGTCTGAGTTTTACCTGAAGAAATAAGACATTCGCAATAAAAGGGGCCAAACATTTTTCTACTTCCACTGTGTGACATGTTAGCTAGGGATATTAGAGATTTCCCCGATGGGTTGAGGGGTTTTTTGGGCAGTTGGAACTGATGTGAACCTATTTATTCACCTGAAGCAACGACCAGGCTGCCCTTTACTCTTTCCTGATGACCGGTGCAAATGTGCGTTCTGCTGTGCCTCTCTGGATATTTGTCGAGAATGCTCACATAAGGTAGTTGCCTCTCCCATGGAACCATATGTTGAGAAGCGTGGGCTCACCAGTGAAATGGTTGGATGAACGGGGTGTAGTCCTACCCCTTCCGGCTGGCACTTCCATTCTCCAATGTTGTCGATCTCTTGCTCTACCAACTGTTTAAAAGAGAGACGTACCGCACGACAAGGAGCGGTTCGTTTTCGAAGGTATCAGCCGAACCTGCCCGCCTCCAATGCAGTGTTAAGTCACGATCCTGCAGAAAAGGACACGAACCTCGGATGAGCCCAAGCTCATAGCTCCAGAGCAGTTATCAAAATCAGAATAAGCTTGCACCAGCTCCGCAAAGTTAGAGACACTCACTTCGCTTTAATACCAGCTGGTAAAAGCTTTGGGTTTTGCTGTCTCACAAAGTCCACCAGGATTGACCGAAGCAGCCGCTGTTCTATTGAAAGGGCTTATAACGATATTTAGCTGTGATACATTTATTGCTCCTAACAACACTGTTGTCCTTTCACTACTATGATAATCATAGAATTCAGCTGTCATTAATACCGGACAGTAAATTCCTGGAGCCTGTACCCATAATGCTGTATGAACACCCTGCCCAGTGCTGATCCGGCCACCTCAAGGCCGAGCCTGATTTTCGAAGCTTTCAAAAAATTGCTCTGGTTCGGCCTCATTGACGCGGGAACAACTCACTGCTTTTTTGTAACTGAAATCGTTTACAAAGGCGAAAACTGCCATCCTTTCTCTTTCCCTATCAAATCTTCCCTTGCGAATGCCACTGTTCCCTAGTTTGCTCCAGGCGTATTATATTGCCAGCTCAAGGGGCCAACGAACGCGATTCACCTCGAATACAACCCACTTGCCCCATACTGACCATTTTGGCTCCGTAGGTGTAGCCAATCTTCCTCATGCGAGAACATAAATTTTATTCCCTAGCTCCCGAGAAGAGGAGGAGTTTGATGTGCCATCTCTTCTTCAATAATATGTCACGCAATAAGTGAACGCAGTTGCGCAGCTTGAGAGTGCGTTTATTAGGGAAATGCCAAGTGGAACGACAATTTGCCAACAACGAACCGCTGTAGGGACAAATTTCGGTAGGTTATGCAAGTATATGGCCGCTCACCAGGCGTCTGACCCGTCTAGGTTGGGCATAAAGTTATTCGCTATGCACAGTACGAATACCACCCCAACGTAACACACGTCAATTTGCAGAACACGCTTAGCTATGCACAGTACGATTGCAGAATACACATACAAGCAAAGCCGACTGCACACAAGATTACGAGCGTGTAAGCGAGCACACTGAACAAGCTAGGAGCGAGCTGTTGAACGATCACACAATAGCAAAAGCTGTATCATAAAGCACTGACACGCAAAATTTGTAAAGCGAACGAAACAGCAAGCTACACAATGTTCCGCTACAAACTACACCTAGAGCTCAACTCGTTGTCCCTAAGTCCGAGCTCTCGACAAGGCCTACCCATATAAAACCAAGGCTTTCAAATGGCCTGTTATCCAGGTGTAATGGAGCAAATAAACACAGATAAAAAAGTTTAGACTTATATTGATATCCTTCACCAATTTAGAAACAGCAATATGTAGCACTGATGTACAGGTGATAAAAAATAGAATGCACTCCACGGTACGCAAGGCAAGAATAAAGCCACAAGATAGCAGACCGGCTTCAACCAGCTCAGAAATGTGGAAGACAAGGGCAAACAGAACGTTTATCCACATAACCTCTGCGATTGTCAATCCCACCTTCTTATTGGCTAGAACCTGGTCACTAGTTGAACGATGGGGCCCCATCATCAACTCTTAGCAACCTGGTTCGCTGGTTGGGGGAGATAGCCTGTAAATGAGGGTGTGTCCATGCGCCGAATAAAGGTTACGTACTCTTTGCATGCCACAGGGCTTCTTGCAGTTCTTGATGAACACGGAGTTCCATTAGTCTGGGCATGGGGCAGAGTGCATGGCCATGTCATTTATCGCCTTTATGAAGTCATTTTGCTTCAGGATAATATCAGATTGGTTTGAATCTACCAAATTTTGAGTCTTGCTCATAAAAATTCATTGAAGTCTTCGACTCTTAGTCTGATTAGCTGCTCACTAAAAGCTGAGTCATATTGGAACTTGAGTAGCTCACTCATTTCCTTGCTGTCATCTGTGTAAGACCCATCTCGTCTAAGTAGGTGCCCATTACTGGATGTTGTTCGCGACTTAGATTTGTCATTAAAGAGATATTTTTATTTCGTTTATGGATTTTAGTTCTTTCCACATCTCTTGATTCCTGTAAGATTCCTTTAGCTTAAGTTCAATGTTTGTTATTTCTCTGACCAGTGCCTCCCTTCGTATTATAGATATATTGGCTTCTTAGTCGCTGTTATTCTTCGTCTTCGCCTGTATAGGGAGCGCCTCTCTAGTTTACATCTTCTCTTCGTTTTCGTTAAAGGAAAATGCTTTGAGCATACCTCGTGTGCCACAGAGTTCATTTTTTCTAGACACAGATTTGGATCCGTGTTGCTTAGGCTATCTTCGCAGATTATATCATTTAGGACTTGGTTGACTTGTTCCCACCTTACGTTTTTGTTACTGAAATTGAATTTGGTGAAGGCTCACTGGTGACTGATCACATTTTGTCGATCTGGGGCCCCGCGCATACATGTCTGAACCTCTGTTATGTTGTGATCTGAGTATTTTGTCTTTGATATGGTAATATTTTATATCAAATCATAATTGTTAGTGAAGATGGGGGGTCCAGTGTATTCTCCAATCTTGTTGGCTTTATTATTTGCTGGTTTAAGGTGAATTTGGTGCAGAGATTTAAAAGCTCGTGTATATGTGAGTTTTTTATCTGAAACTGCCACCTGGTGTTATTTCTGCTACAACATTATTTGCTACATTCCCCCCATTTTAGGTGTCTTACCCGGAGTTTACCTGGAGAGAGGGTTTTGGGTGTCAAACGCCCCCCGGCGGCCCGGTCTGAGACCAGCTCGTGGTGGATCAGGTCTATCAACCCCTCTGCTTTGTAGATAATGGTTCAGAGAACCGACATGTTAAAATTAGACACTTGTGCAACTCTTGGTATCTTTATGAGAAACTTTCGCCACCAGTGGCTTCATCAGTCCATACTAGGAGAAACTTGAAGACAGGAGAGAATGAGGTAATCATTCCCTCAAACCTTGAGTTCGATGTGTTCAGTCCATCAAAATCTATCAGTCCATCAGTTTCCATCAATCTACTCAAGATTGGGTGGACTGAACACATCGACTCAAGGTTGAGGGGGCTGATTACCTCATTTCCTCTCCTGTTCTTTAAGTTTCTCCTATGTATGGACTGATGAAGCCCCTGTTGGCGAAACGTTTCCTCAATAAAGATACCCAAAGTTGCACATGTGTCTAATTTATCAAACCCGTCTGCTACTGCTGGCCGCACGCAAGCTGACGTATGAATCACAGCCCGGTTGGTCAGGTACTGACTTTAGGGCCTGTCCAGCGCCTTCTTGAAGACAGCCAGGGGACTATTGGTAATCCCCCCTTTTGCATACTGGGAGGCAATTGAATAGTCTTGGGCCCCGGACACTTATTGTGTTGTCTCTCAGTGTACTCGTGGAGCCCCCGCTTTTCAAACGGGGGAATGTTGCATCTCCTGCCGAGTCTTTTGTTTTCATATGGAGTGATTTTCGTATGCAGGTTTGGTACCAATCCCCCCAGGACCTTCCAAGTGTATATTATCATGTATCTAAACTCGCCTGCGTTCCAGGGAATACAGATTAAGGTTT
>NW_026506966.1:0-18007 GCF_026875155.1 Cherax quadricarinatus | reverse complement strand
AAATGACTTAATTTCTTGAGAAACGTCGTAGAACATTCTTCTTATTTATATTATTTAAATTTCTGGTACCAATTGTGTTGCCAAAGAGTTGAGCTATTTTTCAGTATTTAAACTCAATTTCCATATTTTTTTTATTTTTGGGTGAGGGGCGCGCGGAAAATTGCCCTACGGCCCCCATACTACGCTAGTCCTCTCCCTACTACATCAAATTCTTCCTAGGACAGAGGAAGAAAACGTCAGTCTACCTAACTTCTCTAGAGGTATAGGGGTTTTCGTTTAGAAAATTCAGTGACTCTACAATCTTTTAGACGATTTTCTTAGTAACCGGGGGATTGATAAAGCTAGTGATATTAAAAACATGATTTTGCATTTCCCTGAATTGTTCAGTGATGTTCCAAAAACATTGTACTTAGGTGTACATGACGTTGATGTACAGGGAGCATCACCCATTAAGCAATCACCATATAGGATGAGTCCAACAAAGCATAAAGCATTGAGAGAAGAGGTTGATTTTCTGTTATCTCATGGACTTATTGAATGCAGTAAATGCCCATGGGCATCTCCCTGTATTTTAGAGCCTAAACCCTGACGGTAGTTTCAGGATGTGCACTGATTACAGGAAAGTGAACTCTGTCACCTTGCCTGATGGTTATCCTCTACCTCGCATTGACGCCTTATTGACCGTGTGTCAGGAGCCCAGTTTGTCGCCGTTTAGATCTCTTATGAGGCTATTATCAAGTCCGCTTACTGAACGTGCCCAAGAAATATCTGCTTTTACTGTTCAAGAATGGATTGTTTAACTACCTCGTCACCCCCTTCGGCCTATGTAAAGCGGCTTCTCCTTTACACTTATTGTGTTGTCTCGCAGTTGTACTCATGGCGCCCCTGCTTTTCATGGGGGAAAATTTGCATCTCCTCCCGAGTCTTTTGCTTTCACAGGGGAGTGATTTCCGTGTGGCAGGTTTGGTACCAATCCCTCCAGGCCCTTCCAAATGTATGTTATCCGAATCTCTCTCGCCTGCGTTCGGGGGGAATACAGTTTAAAGGACCTACAACCGTTCCCAGAAATTTTAGGTGCCTTATCGTATTTATGTTGTACCGTGAGAGTTCTTTGTACACTCTCCAGGTCTGCAATGTTGCCAGCCTTGAGGGAGGCTGTTAGTGTACAGTATTTCAGCCTAGAGAGCACAAAGCGATTTGAAGAGAATCATCATGGGCTTGGTGTCCCTAGTTTTGAAGGTTCTCTTTATCCATCCTATCATTTTCCTAGCGGATGAGGTAGATGACTAACAAACTTACCCTGAACACTGATAAAACCTATTTTATTCAGTTTGGAAACAAAGCTGCAAATGATCCAATTAACATAACGCTAAATGGATCATCAGTCACAAGACTCACAGAGGGAAAATTCCTAGGTATCCACCCTGACAGTAGCCTTAAGTTCTGGACACACATGCAACAAATCACCAAGAAAATCTCCAAGACTGTAGGCATACTATCAAAGATAAGGTACTACGTTCCACAATCAGCTCTCATGGCACTGTACCATTCATTCATATACCCTTATCTTACATATGGAATTTGTGCATGGGGAGCAACAACATCCAATCACCTAAAAACCCTAATAACCCAACAAAAGGCAGCAATAAGAATGATTTCAAATTCCCACTCCTGCCAGCATACTCCACCAATTTTCAAAAGTCTCAATCTGCTAACATTAAGAACATCCATACTTATTCGTGTGCCTACTACCTACACAGAACAATACACGCAAATGTAAACCCCCCACTCAAACTTTTCCTCACCAACCTAAACAGGAACCATGACCACAACACAAGACACAGATCTCTTTTGATATACATCATCTCCATATCACACTGTGTAAAAACTCTATGCACATAAAGGGCCCCAAAATATGGAATTCATTACAAGAAGTATTAAAGTAACCCGGTCTGAAAATCAATTTAAGACTCTTCTCAAAAGCCATTAATCACCCTAGACTAAATGCTAAATACTCAGTACACACTTACTCACCTATGTACTCCCACTTCATAACTGAAACAATCACATTGAACCTTTTATCCATTGTTGACAGGAATAAAATTGAATCACTGTTTTCACAAAAATGTATTTTCGAATATAAATATATCTTTGTATTATACAAATTTTGATTCATTCATAATTAATCTACTGTACAGCTATGAAATATTACTGTCCTACTGTACAACTATGATATACTCCTTAGTATTAAGTAGACTGTAAGCCAATAATGTTAAGTTGGCCCATAATGCCTAGGCATGATAGAGGCTCTCTTTGCATTGCAACCCACTGTTGTAAATACAAAAATCTCAATGTATGTTTGCAAAGACATAAAATAAATAAATAAATAAATAAATAAATAAATAAATAAATTACATTGTTGTGGTCTTTGAAGGCGAGATCCTCTGACATTATCACTCCCAGGTCCTTCACTTTTCGCTCTATTGTATGGTTAGAATTTGTTGTGTACCCCATAGGCTCTAATATTTGCTGGTTTAAGGCGAATTTGGTGCAAATATTTAATAGTTTGTGTGTGTGAATTTTCATCCGAGCTGCCTCCCGGGGTGATCTCTGCTAAAACATTGTTGCTATACTCCTCCATTTTAGGTGTCTCAAGTTGCAATCTCCCAGTAGTAAGATGTTTGGGGCAGGAGTTGGGAGATTTTCCAGAAAATGGTCAATTTTTCACAAGCTTTTCCCTGGAATTGCTGGAAGTTGCTTCTGGAGGCTTGTATACCACCACAATGACAAGGTTTTGGATTTCAATCTTTATGCCAAAAACTTCAACTCCCTTAGTGTGACCCCAAAAGCCCTCCAGCAAAGATCACTCTGCTGGGTTACCATCTACTCCCTTCACTAAGGCGATGTCCAAAACGTCTGTGGAAATTTTTTTAATTTTCCGAAGCTATAGTGCCTAATAGGTGTTTAATGTGCTGATGTGGGTCAGGAAATGTATTTGAAATGGATTTAGAACCAACAGGGAAAGCTCTGCACCTGCGCTGATGGGCGGGGGAGGGGTCGAGTCGGGGCATCACGGGGGGGAGTGTTTTGAATGGAGTTAAGAGGCTGGGAAAGCATGGGACCAGGAAATTGGCGTTCACGGTGGTCTAAGAATTAATACAGGCCTCGCTTCATAATAGGAAGTGTCAAACTGTTCTGGTGAAGAGTGAGGGGAACGTGATTTACGGGACCACCGTAATTAAAGTGGTAAAATTTAGTGCATTATGGTAGGACCCGGGGGTGACTGGTGCAAAGCCATGGGGTGTGTCCAGGGGGAAATACCCGTGATTTAATCATCACTAATCGGTCTCAGATCTTAATGGGTGGATCTCTAAGTACATAATAATTATGAGACATTAAATCGTCGTGTGAATTGTGAATGTAATCGCTGAATAATAAACACTAAGTTAAGAGAATGTGTGAAGTGAAAATAAGTCGCCTATACTTTAAATGAACACGTGTAGTCCTCGTGGTTCCTGTCCGAGGATAGTTGAGTTTTTATGGAGTCCGACTTCTAAACCGGACAAACCAACGGATACCTCGTACCTGCTGAATAGAACCATGTTGGTGTCGAGGACCCATCCGAAATGGAGATAGTGAATGGAGGAAATAAGGAGCATCAATCCTGAGTTTACCTGGAGAGAGTTTCCGGGGGGTCAACGCCCACGCGGCCGGTCTGTGACCAGGCTTCCTGGTGGATCAGAGCCTGATCAACCAGGCTGTTGCTGCTGGCTGCACGCATCCAAACCGTACGAGCCACAGCCGGGCTGATCAGGAATGACTTTAGGTGCTTGTCCAGTGCCAGTTTGAAGACTGGCCAGGGGTCTGTTGGTTAATCCCCTT
Source organism: Cherax quadricarinatus (assembly GCF_026875155.1). Lineage (NCBI taxonomy): Eukaryota > Metazoa > Arthropoda > Malacostraca > Decapoda > Parastacidae > Cherax > Cherax quadricarinatus. The sequence goes on along the minus strand of NW_026506966.1, from coordinate 14,125 downwards.
ATGTGTGCTGGGAGGCATTTGGAACAGTCTCGGGCCCTGACACTTTATTGTATGGTCTCTTACGTGCTAGTGACACCCCTGCTTTTCATGGGGGGATGGTGCATCGTCTGCCAAGTCTTTTGCCTTTCCATTAGGAGTGATTTTCGTGTGCAAGTTCGGTACTAGCCCTCTAGGATTTTCCAGGTGTATATATCATGTTATCTCTCCCTCCTGCGTTCCAGGTAATAACGTTTAGGAACTCAAGCGCTCCCAGTAATTGTGGTGTTTTTATCTCCTCGTTATGCGTGCCGTGAAAGTTCTCTGTACATTTTTAGGTCGGCCAATTTCACCTGCTTGAAAACTGGTGCTGTTAGGTGTTTGATGTCACATCAAAAAATATTCCAGCCATAGATAGAACAAGTGACCTGAAGAGTTGTCATCATGGGCTTGGCCTCCCTAGTTTTGAAGGTTCTCATTCTCCCCATCCCCTGTCATTTTTCTAGCGATGCGATAGATACAATGTTATGGTCCTTGAAGGTGAGATCCCAACATGATCACTCCAGGTCTTTGACGGTTGGTGTTTTCGCCTATTTTGTGGCCAGAATTTGTTTGTACTCTGATGAAGATTAATTCCTCATGGTTTACATATCTGAGTAATTGAAATTTTCATCGTTGAACTTCATATTGTTTTCTGGAGCCCACTGAAAGATTTGGTAGATGTCTGCCTGGAGCCTTGCAGTGTCTGCAATGGAAGAACACTGTCATGCAGTTAAAATAACCATGAAATAACCACAGTTAAATACCCTTCTAGTTATAGCAGACTGATATTGGCCAGTTAGTATGTTGTTAAAATTGGATAGGTGTGGTGATCCAGCTTCATCAAGTGACCACCAGAGAATATTGGTAAGATGGTGGTATTTTATACAAGTGTTTTTTCCTTGATGGATATATACATGTGCGACCTACCCCCCCCCCCCCCCTTCATTCAGGTTAAACTAATGTAATATACAGTCCGCAATTTAATTAGTAGCGCCCGTAATTGTGGGTGCTATCAATTCAAACTTGGTTCACGGAGAGATATGGATAAGATTGTGAAGATCGAAGGAACCACCTGCAGGGGACCAGGGGTGGTTAAGTTTTCTCACATGTCTACACGGGGTGGACTTACGGTAAACAATGTAGTTGTTTTCCAATGAGATTACTTGTATGTATTAATGGTTGAGGTACATACAGGTAACCCTCTACAAAAATTTTCCATATCTGCCCGCTGGTCCTATGAACCAGATGCAATCAGTGAAAAAAATTAATTGAATTAATTACTTAATAATTAAGTGATGAAGGAAGGGGGTATAGAGTACCACAAATTGAATTGGTCGTGTTGGGTGGTTGATTAATTAGGCCCAATAATTTACTAGCACATGGGTGGCTAGGACTTTATACAGAGTAAAGTGCTAGAATTACTCTCATTAAGGTTTTACTTAAGCTGTATAATCGGTGATTATTAATTCCCTAACCATGCTGGGTCTGAGGAAGTTAGTGCAGCTGGCAAGTCCTGGCTGCCAAAGCAAAGAAAGCATCACTACAAGCTCGGAAGGGGATCATGTTATCAATCATACAACAAGTGTATGGATTTAATGGGACAAGAAACGGTGAACCCTGATGGAAATTAAAGTTACACCTAGATGCCTTAAAAAATAGATATGAGTCATTAATATTGTGGTATAAAGACGGTGAGAGAGATCTACTGGCGAATTGTGCAGATGTGCTGAAAGGGAGTGGCTGCTGGATCAATTTTATGGAAGTGGAGGGAAAAGGGGAGAAGACAACCATCTTGTCTGCAAAACTAAGGCTTTGGAGAAGGTAAAGAGTGTAAAATTGTTGCTGGTTCAACCTAGTAAGGAAAATCAGAGGTGTCTACGAAAACTCCCAGAATTATGCATGCCTGGGTTTTAGTCCGAGAGAAAATTTGGAGGAGGTTGTCTATATTTAAAGCAGTCGTACATGATAGGAGTGATCTTGCAAGTGTTACAAATTATACTATTTAAAGGGACAAGTAAGGGGAGATGTGCATGTTCTCATGCAGCATCCCAAATGTAGATGACTCCTTTAGTGGAGGCAGTTGACTTGTTGGAGGTCACTTATGGTAAACTGGAGCAAGTAGGCTGGATCTAGTAGCTATTTTCGGTCTAGTTTGGAAGACTCCAGATCACAACGCAATGTTACAGCAATTTAGGATCAATCTAGAAAGCACTCTTAAGACCTTGAGTAATAATATGATCTGGAGGGAGGGCAGAGTGGTTGTTGAGTGCTTGATTCAGAATAAATTGAACTACAAGAACAGTAGAGTGGCTATCTAACAGATATCAAAAGGGTTACTTCGGGTTGGAAGATATAAGAGTGGGGCCGCAGGAGCTAATTGTCCAACTGCAGACAGTCAACCATACCTCTAGGTATACCACGTCTACAGACCCCAGTGCACCTGTCAAGTTCTACAAAAGGAAAACATTTAATCCCAAATCAATAATTCATAATTCACCTACTAAAAGGGGTTACGTAGGCACATATCAGTGATAGGGGCAGTTAATAGTGGTTCTTCACTCAAAGCAAGACCTGGGAGTTTACCTGGAAGAGAGTCCGGGGATCAACGCCTCGCGGCCCGTCTGTGACCAGGGCCCCCCCCCCCCTCCTGGTGGATCAGAGCCTGATCAACCAAGGCTGTTACTGCTGGCTGCACGCAAACCAAGTACGAGCCACAGCCGGCTGGTCAGGTACGACTTTAGGTGCTTGTTCCCAGTGCCAGCTTGAGACTGCCAGGGGTCATTGGTAATCCCCCTTATGTATGGCTGGAGGCAGTTGAACAGTCTCGGAGGTACATAAGGGTTCAGGGGACTGGGCCTCAAAAGTTTTGATAGCTGAGCAAGTTACAAAGGTAATGAGCTCACAATTTACAAAGGTAATGAAGTCACAATTTACAAAGGGTAATGAACTCAGGTAGGTCTGGTCACAATCATGACAAGTTGCATAAGGTATTTACAGATTACAGAGGTATGCAACAGTTAGGTATCTTTATTTTGAAACGTTTCGCCTAACACAGTAGGCCTTCCTTCCCCCCCCCCCCCGTCCGAGTCAAAAAAAGTGGATAGAAGCAGAAAAAGTGAAGACGATGTAAACAGTCCATCACCCTGAAGATTTTTGAGGTGGTCAGTCCCTCAGTCTGGAGAAGAATATTGTTCCATAGTCTGAAACAATATGGTGAAGAAGTGACAGGATGGAGCCTTATATACCGCCAGGAGGTGAGATGAAGGCCACTTGTAGAGGTAAGAATGTGATCAGGGATCACAACGTACCTTCATAAAACGTAATTGCCTTAATGGGATGAAGGTACAAATGGGAGATCCTGCTATACTCAAGTTATCTGGCTTTCTCTCGAATAAGAAGGCCTAGTCATACAACACTGTTTATGTAACTGTCAGGTTGGGCAATGAGAGAAAACGTATTAATGCCGTAATTGTGGATAGGCTCCCAGAGAAAATATCTACAATAGGGCTTGGTAACGCTACTGAAAGGCTTTCAGGCAAGGTAATCTGGCACCTTCTGGTGTTTAAATAATGATTCTGTGGGGCCAATAGATATTTGATAGGTAGTGGACTATTATGCACCTTTATAAGGGGTATGACAAAGAAATGCGGAGTCGCCCTTCTAAGGAACCGCTGGGAGGTAGTGATGTTTGGCCAGGCTTCCTCGTACTGATAATGAATGACTGGAGGAAGCCATAAATACAGGTTATGGGGTGTCTTACTCATGAAATAAACACCCAGTGTAAATATTCTTCAATAGAGGTGAAGTTGAACCTGTGTTAAATTAAGGGAATTGGACAGCTAGGGATCAAAAATCAGTGAAGAAAAGTCCAGATGATTCCTTTACTCAAGAAAAAATACCAGAAGGATGTTTAAATATGAATCTGTGACAATACTGGGTGAGACTCCCGTGGAAGCTGAAACCATCCAGGGACCTACAACTAATTACAGGAATGGCGTTTGGACAATTAAAGGATCAGCTCGCAAACTGAGCAAGACACCAGAAACTGTTGACTGCTTACGATGATATAACTAATGAGCAGTTTATTAATAAATTCATAGAGGAGGTACCTCCCGAGCAAGCCAGATTTATGGTCACTATTTACCATATCACAGAGTGAAGAAGGACTTCTAAGGACCACTCCTCTTGGATTGTGTTTAATTGTAGTGCCAGGAGTAACAAAAATGTACCTAGTTTGAATGACTGTTTGATGACAGGTCCGTCATTGACGGAAAAACTGGGAGAAATTATTTAAACTTAGGGTTAAGATTATTTCCTTTACGACGGACATAGTAAGCTTTCCTGAGAGGTGGTTCTGCAAGAGGTTGACCGGGATTGCACAAGGTTCTTATTGGCCCGAGAATTTAGTGTCCCACTTAGTCCCCTGAAGTCTTTTCGCTTCAGGAGTGTATTGTTGGTGCTACTCTGTCTGTTCCTACTCCAAGGCAACGATAAATGCAACACCTTAAGCATACAGGTGGTCCACTGAGTGAGTAATGGAGTAAACAAATTTTATGTGGACAATTTCCTGAGGGGTGACATCTAATGAAGAGGACTAATGAGCATATATGAAGGGGCTAATGAAAATAATGCAAGGTGCAAATATGCCCCTGAGGGAATGGAACAGTAATTCGTCCAGTTTAAGGGCTCAATAAATTAAAAGACAACCCTGGAGTTGATTTGTCTAAATGTAGTAATGTGCTGGATGACTTGGGACACAGAGAGTGACTTGTATCGTTAAAGTCTAATAACTACAGCATGCCAATAAATTAACCAAGAGAGTCTTGCGGAGTTTCAAAATGCTTCGATTCCACTAGGCTTAGTGTCACAATTACAATAAGAGGAAAATTGTTGATACAAGAAGGCATGAAAGCTTAAGTGTGCTTGGGATGAAACCCTACTGAGGAATTCGTTGAAAAGGTGGGAAGAAACTAATAGGTGAATATGTAAAATTACCAATGTTGGAGTTCCCAGTATGTGCGCCAGTCAAGGATGGAAAAAAATGTACTCCAACATTTTTTGGGATGCTTCGAAATTGGCATATGGAGCAGTCACTTACCTTCAAAGTAATTGTGCATTTCTCTTGTTATGTCTAAGGTAAGGTGGCTCCAATCAAATCACGTACCTTTACCTCAGTTGGAATTAACAGCCATTTATGTAGGTGTCAAATTAAGCCAATTTATATAAGAAATAAAATTGCGAGAGATAAAATATCCAGCGACACCGTTAATTTGGTCTGATAATGAGGTATCCTTACAATGGATTCATAATGGTAAACAGTAGATTGAGTACGTAACAAAAACAGAGTCGCTGAATTAATCAAATGCAGGAGAAATATAACAGGTTGGTCAGTATATGTTAACCTTTAATCCATCCCTGGTGACGAGAATCAGGCTGACTTCTTCTCGAGTCTCGAGGCTTGACTTTATGAAAATTTGCGAGTGCTTTATCATGGTTGAAAAGGGGGGACTAAGTTGGCTGGTGGACAAAATTAACTGCCGGTGCAAAAGGGCACATATTGCTCCTGTTGAAATTACGGTGAGCACCGCTCCGTCAGAGTCCCTCCTTAGCCATTGTTATGAATAGGTATTCTTCCTTACCCAAGTGATTAAACGTGACAAGGTTAGTGTTTAAAATTTATAAGTAAGGATTGAATATTACATAATTTTCCAATCCTCTGAAATAACTGGCTACAGGAGGGCACAAGAAAGGAAAACCTACCAGGGATGAGATTAAATTAATGAAGGAAGGAAAAATTGTGAAAGGCTCAATAATAGAAAAGCTGGGGCTGTATTTAGAGGATGATTGTAATTAGGTGCAGAGGCAGGTTACAAAATTGCTGATTGGGGGAATATGCTAAACACCCTATCTTGCTGCCCAAACTCATCACCTGGACAAACCTTGATTGTCTTTAATGCCCATAATAACGTGATGCATGGTGGGGTACAGGATACCTTAAACTGTATTGGAAAACCTTCTGGATTCCACAAGGACGGAAAGTGTAAAAAAGGGTTATAAGTCGTGTGTAAATGTCGCCGGGTGGATGCCCGAACTACTTGTACCCAGGTCCTCCACATATGCCCAAGGAACGTGTACAATTGATAAAACCATTTGATGTGACGGAGTGGACTATAGTGGGCAATTCATTTTAACAGGTACTTCAGATGGTGTTCCTTGAAGGGTGCATGTTATGTTCTATTTACTTGTACAGCTACTAGGGCTATTTACGTCCAGGGATCGTTGTTGCCTCCCTGTCAGGTATTCTCTGATCCATTGCAGTGCCTTCTGTTATATGCGCCTGATGCTCTAGCTTTGCACTAATCTCTTGTGGAGGAACTGTGTCAAGGCCTTCTTGCCGTCCCAGAGATGCAATAAACCCACCCCTCTCGTGCCTTACTTATGTTTATTTTATATCATAAAAACTCCAGAAGGTTGTGACACAGATTATGCTTCTGTGAATCGTGTGGTTGGCATTTATTACTCTTGTTCCGTTCCAGGTGCTCCACCACTCTCCTCCTGATATCTTCTCCATAATTTTGCATACTATACACGTCAATGACACAGGTTTCTATTGTTTAGATTGCTCTTTTCTGTCTCCTTTTTTAAAAATGGGAACTACATTTGCGTCTTCCCATCCCTCAGGTAGTTGCCAGTTTCCAGGGACGTGTTGAAGATTGTGGTACAGTTGCCCACCGCCCCCCACCCAATATCTGCTCCCTCTCTAAGGACCCAGGGGAGATGTTGTCGGTCCCATTGCCTTTGAGGTATCGATGTCCTTAGCAGTTTCTTCACCTCCTCATCTGTATGTATGTCGTCAACACTTGTTAGTGGATTCCTTGCAGGTGTCCCCATTGTCTGTTTCCCCAGAGTCTTCCTGTCTCTACTGTAAATACTTCCTTAAATCTCGTGTTGAGCTCCTCACATACCTCTTGATCTTTTTTTGTGAGTTCTCCCCCTTCTTTTTCAGCCTTTTCACTGGTCTTGGGTGTTGTTTCCCCCTAATGTGGTATACAGCAGTTTCGGGACAGATTTGACTTTAATGCTATGTCGTTTTCATACTGTCCTGGGCCCCCCTCCCATTGGCAAAACAACAGGGATAGCTGTTTAAGCCCCGTGCGAAAGCAAGGGCTGGGCGCTTTTGGAGTGAAAGTGGGGATTCCAAAAGGGGGACTGGATGTGTGAGGTAAGCTGTGATGTAAAAGGATCTGTTTCTACACAAAGGAAAAGACGAAGTGCAAGGCAGGAGGAGGGGCAGGCTCCTATGCCTCCTGTACCTTTTCATTCTCTGTTGCATTAGTTTTTTCCTCCCTAACCTTCGGGTAAACCCAAGGACTCGTTTTTTGGCTTCCTATTATTTTGTTTCCCCTTGGGAACAAAATTTCCTCTGCCTCCTTGCACTTTGTTGCCACATATTCCCTCATCTCGTTTATGATATTCCTACCATTTCTCTGTCCCCCGAACCTCCTGCGGAATTTCTCATACCTTTTTAGTCCCCCTTTTATAGTTGGCCTGTCCCCCTTTAGTTCCCGTTACCTTTTCCCCTTTTAAATTACTATATAGTCAAAAATCAGAAAAACAGGGGTCCTAGCTCCAAGGGGGCCCCTTGTAAGTATGTCCCCCAAGTTGAACTGCTAGGGTGAACACAAGATCCGTCTTGCGGGTCATCCCCCCCCTCTCTCTTTTGGGTTGTGCCCCTGACATTTTGATGCTGAGGTTTTAAAGTACCACATCCATCATCTTGGCCTCCTGTTTGGGCCCCCATGTGGCTCCGGGTTTTCCCCAGTCGTCCCCTGTGGTTGAAATGCCCTTACCAGTAACTTTGCTCTGCTCGATGACTCTTCTTGCCACCTCAGCCAGTGTGTCCACCATACCCGTTGTTTTTCTTCGTACCCCTTTTTTGGCCCCCTGCTTTCTGGGTGGGTTTACATCACCCCAATGACTACTTTATTTTTCCGGACTGAATTGTACCTACAATTGTTTTTTTTCCCCAAAATCATGTCCATGCCTTCCATTTCCTCAAATCCCATCGGTGTTTTATGACAGTGAAACCCCCTCCCCCCCCTCTATCCTTCGTTTTTCCCTAGGATTGATACCCTGTTGGGAAGATTGTACTGTTTTGTCTCAGCGAGTTTTTTTTTGTGTTTGCTTGATGTCGGGGGATTTTTCACTGACTTTGTTCCACTCCTCATGTTATTCGTTTTTCCCACCGGTTTTTTCCCAAACCTTCAGTTTCTTTTTTCATTGTGGTATGAAAAATTTTGGGGTTGGGGGGAGCGAGACCTTGGGGGGGGCCTATATGGGGCGTGGTTAGGGGGGTTTTTGTGTTGATGGGGGGGGGGTCAGAATGCCCATAAGGGACAGGTTTTGGGGGTGAGTTTGTGTATGGGGGTTTGGGGGCAGGGGGGAACAGGAGGGGGTTTATTAAGGTTGCTGAATTGCGTTGGGAATGCCCACGGTTGGAGTTTTTTTTGGGGAGATTCTGGGGGTGTGTTTCCCCTTCCTCCTTTTTGGGTCCTGTCTTTTGTCATTTCCCTTTCTCGTTCCCCCTTGGGTCCTGTCCCCCTTCTTTCGGGTGTATCCTTTCTTCTTGTTTCTGTCGCAGTCGGGTTACTCTCGGTACCCCCCCTTTGTCCTCATCTTGCTTTCTTTTGCAGAATCTGGTTCGAACTGATTCTTCCTTGAATGTTACTCGACAGGCCGATCCTTCCACCGAAAAACCACCCAATTCTCTAAAAAATTTGTCCCCTGGGTCATATCGCCCCCCCCTATTGTTTTTCATGACCCTTCAATCACTTTTTTTCCTTTTTTTATTTCTTAAAAGTTGGGGGCCCCCCGGGGTTTTTGGGACCCCGTACAAAAAACGACCTCGCCCTTTCCTCCCCCCCACTGAGTCTCCATCGTTTTCCCTGAGGCATTTTTTTTCCCCTTCCATTGACATGTTTTTCCCTTTCAGCCCCCTTCATATTGAAACTTCTATCTCATGAACTGTTTTCCTGACCAGCTGTCCTTGTACTGCATTTTGGCTGTTGGGAATTCTGCATATAGCATACCTTCATTGTCTTGGACCTGTCATTTGATCTAGTTTGCTCATGTTTTTTTTCCCGGGCCCCCAGGGGTTGATGGGCCTTCGGTACGGCATTCCGTTTTTGCTTCCCATCCCCTTGTCTGCACCTGACTAAATTTCTGATGTACTCTAAATTGCAGCCTCTAATCTGTTTCAGGCTTGCATTTTTTCCTTCAAAGCACTGTATCCTAGCTTCTGCTGCTAAGACCTTATTCCCCATTTCCCTGCCTCTTCACTATCGCTCCTCCATTTTCTTACCCGCTCTTACTTTTTTCCCTTTCCCCCACTCTTCCCCCCTTTTTTTTGGGGCTCTAACTCCCATCTTTCCCCCCTGGTTGTTACCAGAAACTCGGTTTTCCCTCCTTAGGGCCCCCATTTTTTTTTTTTTTTACCAAGCGAAGGTAGAGGAGGAGAGGGTGTGGGGGGGAGAGAAAAGGGTAGAAAGAGGGAGAGAGAGGGGAGGGGGGAAAAAGGGGGAAAAAAGGGGGAGAGAGGAGAGAGTATGGGGGGGTAGGGATAAGACCAAGGGGGGAAAGGGGGAGAAATGTGAGGGGGGAGGAAAAAGGGTAGGGAAAAGGGGGGAAAAAAGAGGGAGAGGGGAAAGGGGGAGGGAGAGAAGAGAGAGAGAGAGGGGGGAGAAAAGGGGGGCGAGGGAAAAGGGAGAGAGAGAGAAATGGAGGATGGAGAGGGAAAGGGAAACCTTGAGGAGAGGAGGGTGAGAGATAGGGTTATGGGGGTGAGGGAGAGAAGGGGGAGGGGAGGGGGAGAGAGGGAGAAAGAGGGGAGAGAGGGAGGGAGGGGAGGGGGAGGGAGGGGAGAGAAGAGAGGGGGAGAGGGAGGAGAGAGAGAGAGAGAGGGGAGAGAAGAGGGAGAGAGAAGAGAGAGGGGAAGAAAGAGAAGAGAGGAGAGAGAGAGAAAGAAAGAAAAAAAGTAGGGGGGAAGGAAGGAAAAAAAGGGTTTGGGGGAGAGAGAAACGCGAGGGGAAGGGAAAAAAAAGGAGGGGTGAAGGGAAGAGCGGGGAGGGGGAAAAGGGCTGTGGGGAGGGAAAGGTGTGTGGGGGGGGGGGGGGACGCGGGCAAATTCCAAGGGCAGCTGTGTGTACCACCTATTGTGGTTTCAGGGGTCGGGAATCAGCTCCCGGGGCCCCCAGTGTAGTGTGTGCGCGGTTGTGTGAGCAGCAGTTTTTTTATATGTCCCCGAAATACAATTCACCCTGTGTACCGTAATACTAATACGATACCCTTAGCACTGAGAGTAATTTTAAAAATTATAATACTAGCGTGTGTTAACGTTTATTTTTTCACCCATTTATGTATACCTTTTATACATGTGTACCCCCCAAACTTGCTTCTCAATTTTACTGTTTTGTGTCCTAAAAAATAATCTCTCGAAACTGTTGTCAGGGCTGTAGTCCCATTAGCCCCGACCCTTAAACCTCCTGCCTATTCCTTGCTACTACAAATTTTTTTCTTCCTACATGTAGGTGTTTTTTGTATGATAAAACCCTCTGGGCAGGGTTTGTGTAGCCACCCCCAGTGAAGCAGGGCCCCGGCCCCTACCACTAAAAAACCCCCCACCAACCCCAAAAAGGTGTTGTACGTTACTCCTCGAGGGGAGTCCATCCAATGCCTGATGTCGATGCCACTGTACGATGCTCGCTGTACGATGACTCGTGACCTCGCCCCCTTCCCGCTGACTTCTTCGCTATTCTTTTCTCGTTGCCCTTTTGGTCCTCATTTACCACACTTACACCCTTTTTACTGCACTTTTTTTAATTTACACTTCACTTTTGGGAAGTACATTTTATTTGTGATGACACCCCAAACCGTTATGGCGGGAGTGTGTGTGTGTGTGTGTGTGCCCCCGGCGGTTGTGTGTTGTGTGTGGTGTTGTGGTGTGTGTGTGTGTGTGGTGTGTGCCGGCGGCGGTGTGTGTGTGTGTGTGGTGTTTGGTGTGTGTGTGTGGTTTTTGGTGTTTGCTATGTGGGTGTGATAGTGTGTTGTGTGTAGAGATGTAGTATGTGTTGTGTGGAGTGGAGTGTATGTATGTGTGTGTGAGTATGTTTGTGTGTGGGGTGTGTGTGTGCTTGTGTGTTTCACCTAGTTGACTACCCTAGTTGGGCTGGGGGGGCGAGTCCGACCTCCTGGCCCGCCTTTCACTGACGCACTAGGCACTCTCCCTACGTGAGCTTTTTCATACCTCTGTTAAAACTATGTATGGATCCTCCTCCATACATCGTTCCCAAACTATTCCCCCTTATGACTACTTGTGGCTGAAGAAATACTTCCTAAAATCCCCGTGATTCATCTGTTCTTTGCTTCCAAAACCCTGCCCCTTTTTTTCTGTGTCCCAATCTCTGGAACATCTGTCTTTGTCCACCTTGTCAATTCCCTCATTTTTTTTGTATGCGTTTTCCCCCCCCTATTCCTCCCTGCCCTCCAGTGTCGTCGGGTTTTGTTTTTCCCTTAACCCTTTCCCCCTCTAGGAATACCTTAGCTTGGGACTGGGTCTATTTGAAAAAACCTTTCACTTTTCTATTTTCTTTCGTCTTGGCGGTGTGGGTTCCAAACTGGTGCCGCATACCCCAATTGGGCCTAAGTACACGGGTACAGGGCCCTGAATGTTTCCTTTATTAGAGTCGGAATGCTGTTTGAGGTTTGTAGGCGCCCATATGCTGCAGCGGGTTTTTGGGTTGATGTGCGCTTCGGGAAAATGTGCCTGGTTTTATACCACCCAAGACCCTTTTTTTCCCTGAGTGAGGTTTGTGTCCCGGGCCCCCCTAACTGTACTCCCGTCTGGGGTTTTTTCCCTTTCCCCAATCTTCATGACTTTGCACTTGGTGGGATTGAACTCCAGGAGCCAATTTCTGACCGGTATAGCCTGTCCAGATCCCTTTTTGTTCTGCCTGGTTTCGATCGAGTGAATTCTTTCAAACTTCACGTCTCTGCAAAAAGGGACACCCAGAGTCTATTCCTTCCGTCATTTTCGTTCACAAATACCAGAAAGAGCATGGTCCAGGACTGACCCCGGGACCCTATGTATGTTTTTGTGTATATGTATGTATGTGTGTAGTGTATGTTTTTGTTGTGTATATAGTATGTGTGTGTTGCGTGTGCGTGTGTGTGTGTGGTTTTTGGTCTGTGTGTGTGTGCGTATGTGATTAGTGTGTATGTGTAGCAAAGTGTGTGTGTGTGTGTGTGTAGTGTGTGTGTGTATGTGTGTGTTGTGCGTGTGTGTGTGTGTGTGTATTGTATGTTGTATGTGTGGGGTGTGTGTATGTGTATGTATGTGTGTTTGTGTTTGTGTGGTGTGCGTGTGTGTGTGGTGTGTGTTGTGGGGGTGTGTGTGTGTGTTTATGTGGTGTGTGTGGTTTGTGTGTGTGGTGTGTGTTTTCGCGTGTGTGTGTGTGTGGTGTGTGTGTATGTTGTGTGTATGTGGTGTGTGTGTGTGTAGGTATGTAGTATGTGTGTGGGTGTGTGTTGTGTATGTATGTGCGTTTGTGTGTGGTGTGAGTGGGTGTGGTGTGTGTGTGGTGTTGTGTGTGTGTGTGTGTGTTGGGGGTGTGTGTGTGTGTGTGTTGTGTGGTGTGCGGCCTGTAGTTGTGTCTGTGAGTCTGTGTTTGTGTAGGGTTGTGTGTGTCTGTGCTTTGTGTGTGTGTGTGTGAGTGTTGTTTGTATGTGTGTGTGGTGTGCGTGTGTGTGTGTGTTTTGTATGTGTGTTGTGTTTGTGTATGTTTGTGGTATGGATGTTGTTGTGGGTGTGTCTGTATGTGTGTTGTGTGTGTGTGTGTGGTGTTGTTGGGTGTGTTATGTTATGTATGTGTGTGTGTGTTTGTGTATGTGTGTTTGTGTGTGTGTGTGTTTGTGTGTGTGTGTGTGTGGTGTGTGTGTGTTTGTTTGTGTATGTTTGTGTGTATGTGTATGTTATGAGTGGTGGTGTTTTAATATTGGTGTGTGTTACTCACCTATTTTGGGGTTTGCGGGGGTGAGTCATAGCTCCTGGCCCCGAATCTTCACTAATTGCTACTAGGTCCTTGTCCCCCTGCTCCATAAGTTTTATCAACCTCCCTTTAAAAAATATGTATGGCCCCCCCTCCACTACTTCACTTTCAGGTATTCCATGGCTTGATTCTGTGACGAAGAAATACTTCCAAACACCTTTTTGATTCATCTGAGTCTTAAAATTCCCAAATTTTTACCTCTTGTGTCGTGTCCCATTCGGAACACCCGTCTTTGTCCCCTTGTCTATTCCGTGCATTTTTTTATATGTCGTTATTATTTTTCCCCCCTGCCTCCGGGCCCCCGGGTGTCGTGGGCCCGTTTTCCCAAAACCCTTTTCTTCGTAGGAAACCCCCGTAGCTTGGGACTAGTTTGTTGCAAACCTTTGCATTTTTAATTTCTTGACGTGTTGATTGGTGTGGTTTCCCAAACTGGTGCTGCATATCCAGTAGGGCCTGACAAAAAGGTATACAGAGTTTGAACGAATCCTACTGAGGTATCGGAACGCTACCCGTAGGTTTGCCATGCTCCCGTATGCTGCGCAGTTATCTGATTGATGGCGCCCCCAGGAGTATGCTCGGTGTTTTTATCCCCACAGATCTTTTTCCTTGGGGTTTAGGTTTGCAGACTTTTGGGCCCTCCCAAAATGTATTGTTCTGCGGGCTTCTTTTTCCCTTTTCCCCAAACTTCATGACTTTGCATTTTGGGAGGGGGTTTAAAATCAAGGAGCCAGTTGCTGGACCAGGGTTTAAAACCTGTCCAGGGCTCTTTGTAGCCCGCCAGATCCCCATCCGATTTGGGTTTTCTCATAACTTCACATCATCCAAAAAAAGGACATTTGAGTCTACCCCTTCGTTATTTATTACATATACCAAAAACAGCACAGGTCCCAGGGCTGACCCCTTGGAAACCCCCCCTTGTCACAGGGACCGCCCCCCCTCTGACCCCCCGTCAGGGACATCCCCCGCTTTCAACCCCGATCTTTGCTTTTTAACCCAAAATTTTA
>NW_026506965.1:0-28523 GCF_026875155.1 Cherax quadricarinatus | reverse complement strand
GGGGGATTTGGGGGGGGTGGGGGGTTTTTGGGAAAGCCGGGGGAATTTTCCCTTTTTTGGCAATTAGGTTTTTTCCCCTTTTTTTCCCCCTCTCTCCAAAAAACTTTTTTAAGGGTTTTTGTTTTAAAAAAAGGTAATTTACTTATCCATCAAAAAACATTAAATTGAAATAAAAAAATTAATGCAAAAATTATTTTGAAAAAAGTTCAATAGATAAGTAGCGGGGGGAGATTTGTAACAATATTTTCATTCCCGGTACTTTTTAAGGGAGGGAAAGTAAACTCCTGTTTTCCCCCGCCTTTTTTCCCCCCCCCCGAAAGTGTTTATTTTGACGCGGGGCTGTTTGTTGGGTGGGGTCGTCTAGCCCCCGCTACCCCTTTCTCCTCCCCCCCCCCCCCCCCCGAAAGGGACGTTTTGGGGCTCTGGTCAAACATAATACTAGACTCACGCCCCCAGCACTATGTAAGACATCCCTCCCTTTGTTTTTCTGTGGATTTATGGTTAAAGCTTCCTTTGCCCCAAAATAAACTTAGCCCTTCATTTTGCTCTAGGTTGATGTTGTAAAAATCACCACATTTTTAGGCTTGTACCACAGGAGAGTGATTTCAAAGCAGGGTAACCTGTCTATCTTTCCAGCTTGAGACAAGGGGGTCATTTCCCAAAAAAGGGGAAAACGTGGAGGGGATAATGCTGGGATTCCCCCTTTTTAATTTAATTCCTGTGCCCCTTATGAAATTGAGGACGAAACCCCCTCATCTTGACTGAAAAGACCTGCTTTCCTGTCATGGGGTAGAAATCACAGCGTACTCTGTGAAGAACTAGCCGGGGGGTCACCAAACACCTGCGACCCCCCCCCCCCCCATCAGAAGGCTAAGATTTCAACAACACGAAGTGTCCCCAACCCCAGACCCCCCAATAAAAATTTTATTAGCGGAGTTCAAATGTTATTTTTTTCCCATTTCTTTTTTCATTTTTTTTTTAAAATTTGGTTCCCTGTCTGTTTTATTGGGTTTAGGGGTGCTTAATTAATAAAGTTTATTTTGTGAATTTTTATTTCTTTTTCTTTCTTTAATTTTCCGGGGGAGGGCCAGTTAGAAATATTTCTGAAGTTGTTACAGGGCTGGTAACCCTTCATAAGGGCGCCCTTGCCGGGAAACTCTACAGAATCAGATTCAACCCATCTAAATTTTCCCATTGGGACTTCAACGCCGCTAACAGACGGTTACCCCACCCATGAGAAATCATTCTCTATGGTGGATTTTCGGTACAGGTATTTAAAAGATTTGGTGTTGTATGCCCAATTATTGTAAGTCAAGTAGGCGGATTAATAGAAAATTCTGCCCCTTTCTTGGAGTTTGAAACATTTTGGGGGATTAGATTAGGGACCCGAAAATTTTCCCAGTGAAAAATTTGTTTTTGAGCTCTTTTTTAAAACTAAGGGAACTTCGTAGGAACTCTTGATTTGTTGGTGAGAAGATTGGATCTCAGGGCCCCCATTTACTTACTGTTTGTCGGGCGGCTGAACCCTTTTTTTTTCATTAATCATTTGGGTTTAAATTTGAAGTAGGGTCGAGCCCCTTGATTTTTTTAAAGTTTGAGGGAGCGGAATTAAAACCCTCCGTTTTTCTTTAATACCGTTTCTTTTTTCCCTGTATTTTAAAGTTATCTTCAAAATGAGGAATCTGTTTTGATAAATGCTGGAAGTAATTAGGAAAAAAGGGAAAAATTTAAAATCTTTCATTAGTGCTAAAATCCGGAAAAAAATGAAAGGGAAGAGGGAATCAAAAGAAAAGGGGAAAAAGGGAGTTTGAGAATCGAAAAGAAGACAAAAAAGACGTGATAGACTGATGTGAGGAAAGAGCAAAAAGTACGAAGAAAAATTTAAAATTAAGGGAACTTGGGAAAAGAAAAGGGTAGAATTGAAAAGGCTAGGAAATGATGGAGAGAAGGAAAAGGATCGCGACTCGAACAAGCTCCCCTTGAATTTTGAGAATAAAAATTTAAAACTTTTCAAAAACACAATTAGTGAAGGAAAGGGAACAACGTCAGCGTGCAATATTCCACACCTAATTTCCCTCCCTTCAAAAGGGGGGGAAACATAATTAACATTATCAGGTTTAAAAAATACCGTACCTCGGGAATGGCCTTGACACCTGGCTCCCAGGTTAATTGTTTTTTCTGTACGCTTTGAATATCTATGTAATTTGTCACAGGTTTTTATGAAATTTATAACCTACAAAAGAAGGAAATCCTTAAAGCATATAAAAAAAACAAATTCTTACAGGGATTTTAGGATGCCCCTTACGCCGGCCAGAAATTTTAGCAGTTACAGGGAACACTCTTTCGTTTTTTGACTTTTGGATAGAGGTTCGAATTTACCGTTTGAAACCTTAGAGTTCATGGTTGCTGACCAGTTCCGACAGCCCCCCCACCAAAACATTATAGAGAAAGTAACCTGATTAAAGCTGAGGAAGTTGCTGAGGCTGGACCCGTTGCTGAGGCTCAAATTCCGTAAAGACCTAAGGGGGAACCTAAGGGGAAGGGGTTATCAGACCTTAAAAAATCAAAGCCCTTTGTGGAAAGTAAAGACTTCTTTTATTTCCTGTTTTTTCATTTGTGTGGTGTTAAGGGAATAAGTCCAATTGTCCTTCTAAGGGCAAAAAGTTGGAAATGTTTTAAAGACTGTAATGACCAAGCACCCTTCTGTTCAGGGAAAAGTTAATGGACTTTTAAAGTTCTACCCATTTTACGGAAAACTGGGTGCAATGTTGTCTTTCTGATACTGTTCCCCAACCTTAAGAAACTCATTTCCTTGCTTACTTTTAACTACTTGGGCCGTCGGGGAAATTTTCTACACCTTTTTAATTAGGGCTAAATGGGTTTACAGGTTTGGGCTGAAGCCTACTAGCTCCCATCACTTTTGTCCGTATAATAGGGAAGTAAAAAGGGCCATTCTTCCCTTTTGAAATTGACCTTTTTCACCAAAAAGGACTAGGGTTTGATCCCCTTTTTTGTGAGTCAAAGAAGCCCCCGAAAATTCGAGAAAATGTTCATGAGTTCATGTGGGTTTAACCCCTTTTGGGGGCGCAGGCCCTCTTTCCCAAACTCGTTCCGGGGCGGCCCAAAATTTAAAAAAAAAAAAAATTTTTCTTTAGAAAAGATAGGAATCTTTCCCGACATAAGCACCAAAAGTTTGAAAATTTGTAGAAAACTTACGAATTACTCTCGCAAAAATTTTTTGCGGTTCGGCGATTTTAGCTCGCGATTTTGCCCATTTGAGCCCCCTTTTCGGCCAATTTTCGCTTAATAGCGACAAAAAAAATGAATATTTTTGCTGAAATCCATTTTTTCTATCGAAAGGGGGCAAGAAAACCACCCCTTTTTGAAATTCAACATCCTACAGTGGTCAGAATTTAGCAATTTTGCCAATTTTTACACAAATTTTAAAGATGCCCAAATTTCGGAAAAGGGTCCAGAATAAAAAAAAAAGACTTCCTGGCATAAAATGACATTTCCTCTAGTCATTGTCATGTCTCAAGCCCCCTTTTATTTTTTTGCTTTTCCTTTTTATTTTTTTATTCTCGCAAAAAATAAAAATTTACTGTTTCGACTAAAGCATTAGGTAAAAAAATGGTTAATATTTTTGGTGACTTTTGAAAAATATTGATCACCGTTGATGTGATACGCTTGGCCATTTGTTACTTTTTTAAGTTTGGAAAAATTGAAAATTTTTGCACTTTGAGCCAATTTTAAGGCACCTTTTCTTTAAAACCAGCCCAAAAACATTCCCAAATTTTTGTAATTGTCTTCCTTTTTTAAAAGAGACAAGAAAACAGAATAAACAATAAATCCATACGAAAATACACTGCAAAGCGCTGTTTTTTCCCCAAAAGGTCAAGTTTTTTTTTCTAGGACGGGGCGCAGGATTTTTTTTGCGTGCACATTTTCCCATAGACCTTCTTTTTTGAAGCCTTCCAGCTTTTCCCTGATTTGGGCCGCTAGAATTTATGCGTACTAGTCGCAAAAACCCTACCGTAAACGTATAGTACGACGAAAACCTAAAGGGGTTTAAAAAACCGTGATGCTCCCTTCAAAAGCGAGGAAGTGGGTACCGGTTCACTGTTAGATGAAAGTGAAGTTCACCTCCGATCATAAATGTTTGTTTGGGGCTCAGACCAAAGCCAGGTTTCCTACTGCCCATCCTTTGATTTTCCCTGATTTCAAGCCTTGATATACGAAGGACCTTTTGTCAATTTACAACGTAATTTCCTTCTTTTCAAAATTGCCATAATGCCGCAAAACAAAATCAAGTTTCCCCAAAGGAAAAACTTTTCATATAAATTTGAATTAAAAAAGGTATCTTGTACAGTCGAAAATTAAAAAAAATAAATTTCAGGGGGATGGACTTTTCCCCATCTTAGTTGTTCCAAGTTAAGCGAGGATTTTCAAATGGCTATGCCCTGCCAGTGGCCGACTTTTTCCGCATCAAAAAACCTTTAAATAAAATTAGGGAAACCTTTTTTGGGCCCAAAATGTCCTCAGAGGTCACTATTATTGTGTGTGTAAAGTTCCCAATGTCATCCCCCGGGGTCCGGGCGATCCATGGTAAAAAATCCCAGTCTTTAGGGCTTTCAAAAGGTAGCTATGACATCTTGGTCCTTTATCCCCACTTTCATTGGGGGAATGTATATTTAACTTTGTTGATTATGCTTCAATTTTCCCTGAACCATTCCTTAAAGCCCATAACTATATGAGGTGGCTGAAGCCTTTTGCCCAACTTTTCCAAGTGGGCATCCAAAAAAAAAATTTTTGTCTGACCGGGGGACACAATTCACATTGACTTAATGCAACATCATACAATTTCTGGGGGGAAACCCCCTTTTCACAACACTCTATCATCCAGCTGAAATGGGGGGATTGGCGCCAGCATTCGTTTTCTCAAGTCCATTTTAAGAAACTTGCCCCTTAAACCTAAGGAGGGGCATCGTTACCTCCCCTTCTTTGTTTCCATGGGGGAAGTTCCCGTGACTTTTTGGGGTTTTTTCACCTTTGAATTCCTAGGTAAAAAGGCGGGCCCTTTGCCCATCCTTTGATTAGGACAAATGAGGGGGTAAATGCTGGGTTCATCTTCTTCCCGTTTCCCTTGACCTTAGATCAAAATTGGGGAACCTTGCATATTTCAAAAAATTTAAGCTTGTCAAGGACCAGATAAAACTTTTTGATTCCAAAAGTCAGAGGGAATTTTAAAAAGTAGGGGATGAATTTCTTGATTTTTGCGATCAAGTCAAAAAAATTTATTAGTACAGGGAAAAGGTCCATATAAAGTATTAAAATTTTGGGAAAGTTGACTACCCATGAATCAAGGGGAACCTAAGCTTTATTATCAACATCTTAAAAAATATTACCGAAAAAATTCTGTTAACGCCTTAAAAACTTGACTTGTTTTTCCCACGAACTTGAAAGACAAATGAAAAAAGTAAAGTGTGGTAATTGACACCCTTAACTCAACTATGATAAAGAAACTACATGATTGGGACTCTTGACCCTCACGAAACCAACTTTAAATATTAATGAACCCTTGGAGACCAAGGACATGAACTCTTCTGTGGATTTCTTTTCGATCTTTCGATATTCCGGGGTTTCCCCCCGGGTGCCCCATAAGGTTTTTTAGTCGACAACCCCTATCAAACGAAAATTATCCCCATTCCGTTCACCTTAGGGATGCTTTTGCCCGAGGGTAGACAAATTTTTAAAAACAAAAGATCATTAAAACCTTCAGTACTTCATATTTTTTCACGTAGTCAGGGTTAAAAAGGGTAATTCATATAGACTTGCTATTGACTTCAGAGGCTTAATGATAACTGGGGGATGCGGCCTATGCCCTTAAAGTACGATCTCACAAATTTTTGACGTTCCCTTTCTTTTCAGAGTTGATATTGCCGGCAATCATCGTAATGTTAGACCCCTTTTTCTAAGCAGACACTGCTTTTCCTACAACCGGGACTAGCAGTTAGAACTATCCCCTTGGGTTTTGGTAACTCCTGTGCTACCTACGTGAGACTGAGAAAAAGGGCTTGGGTAATTCCCAAAATGTTTCGTCTTTTTGATAAATTTATGAAATGACACCCACGTGGGGGGGAACATGTCCAAAACTTTAAACATCAGTTTTGCATGGGGTTAGTTCACAGGCCCATGCCAACCCGAAAAAATGCTTCTTGGGTAAAAACAAATTAATATCTTGGATGATCTTTTAATAACACCTGAGCCTTCCCCAGTAAGATAAAAGCTTTATTAAAATTTTAAAATTCCCCCCAAAACCCAAAGCCAGCGTAGTTTTGGTTCGTAATTTTTATGCACGGTTTATCCCAACCTATGATCTTCAGGCATTTTATCCGCTTCCTTAAAAGTCTGTAAAGAACCTCTTGAATTTTCCCGACTATTGGGGAAAAAGTTTAATGAGATTAAAAGTATCTTTTGAAAGACCCTTTAAACTTAAGATTCCAGTATTAATAAACATTTTGTTTAAGAACTGATGTCCCAATACTGGCTTAGTGGGGGCTATAAAAATTACCTGATGGTACTCCCCCCTGAGCTTCCTAAGCCAAAACTCCTTCCCCAGAAACGAGATCCACCTAGAAAAGGAATTTTTGGGCCCCTTGTGTGGGGAACTCCAAATTTAAATTTTTTTGCTGGAAAAGAACCATTTTAAAAACCACAAAACCCTTTTATTACCTAGAAACTTTTAAAAGGGGCCAACAGTCGCCTTTGAGGGGGGCATTGGCACTCCAGGTTTTAAATTCCCATTTTTAATCGTGTTCATCCCAATTTTTTCAATGAATGGTTAAGTCGTGACAGCTAGAAGTTTTCTTGCCCTTTCGCGACTTCCACATGTTAGAAAATTTTCCCCCCTATTCTTCTTTATCCTTGATATAAACTTTTTGGTTTTGGGGGTGGGGGAAAATTCAAAAGTTGGAGTAGCAAGGGGGTTTAGTAAAAATTTTCATTGCCGGTACTTGTTAAGGTAGGGGAAAATCAAGCCCCGCTATTCCTGCCTTTTTCCCCTCCCCCAAAATGATAGTTTGCTGGGCGCTTGTTAAGGTAGGGTCAGTCTACCCCCCTATCCCTTCCCCCCTTTCTTCCCCCCCCCGAAGGGGGCGTGTTGGGCTCGGTAAAAGTAATCACTAGACTCCAGCTCCCAGCATACTGAAGTCATGCCTGCCTTTTATTTTAGTGGATTTTTGGTTTAAAGCTTCACTTTTGCCCAAAAATTTAAACTTAGTCCCCTTTCATCTTGCTCTAGGGGACTGTTGAATAATCACCACATCTTTTAGGCTTGTATTTCATGGGAGTGATTTTTTTAAGCAGTGGGGGAACCGTCTATCTTTCCCCCTTGGATGACAGAGAGGTCACCCGCCTCAAAGGGGAATGATGGAGATGGATAAAATCCTGGGGACTTCCCCCTTTTGGATTTAATTTCCCTTTCACCTTTGAAATGCAGGACGAACCCCCCATCATGCAGCGGTAAAACCTGTTTTTTCCCCTTGGATAGAATACTCCGGCGATATCTGTGAAGAAAAGCTGGTGGTGGTCACCAAAAAACCCGCGACCCCCCCCCCTTCCGCAACGGCTAAGAGTTCAAAAATACGAAGTGTCACCAACACCAACCACCCCAATATATATATTAGCGTTGATTCAAAAATTATTTTAATCATTTTATTTTTCATTTTTCTTTTAAATGGTTACCCGTCATGTTTATTGTTTTTGTTTGCTTTAATAAAAATAAAATGTTTATCTTTGGGGAATTATTATTTCGTTTTTTATTATTAATTTTCCTGAGGAGGGCCGCCTTATAAAACTTATGAAGTTTTTACAGGGGTGGTAAACCTTTACAGTGGGGGATGACGTAAGTTGTGTCGTCAGCAAAAAGGGAAAGGGGTTTTGGGGTTGGGGTATGTTTGGAAGATCATTTTGTAAATGAGGAAGAGCGGGGGCCCAAAGGAAATTTCACGGAACTCCAATTTTCAAGGGGCCGTGTTTTGTGCTGTTCTTTTAACCCGTTCAGGGGCCAAATCCCAAAATTAATGGTCCCCCAGGTCCCCAAAAATTTTTAAAAAAAAAATTTTTATTTTTTTTTTATGAAATGGAGAGTCTTTTTTGAAGGTAATAAAACAAAAGTTTGAATTTTTGGAAATTGACGAAATTTGCTCTCGCGAATTTTGATGTGCGCATATTTACGAATCGGGGAATTTTTTCCCACTTTGACTCCCGTTTAGGCCAATTTCTTTTCCGTCAAAACCCAAAATTTTTAGCTATTTCATAGTTTTTCTTATTTTTTCGATTGGCCAAGAAATCGCCAAGTCAACTGTTTCAATACAAAAAAGTGGGGAAAATTTTTAAAAATTTTGGCCAATTTAACACAAAATTCAAATTTTTTCCAAATTTTAAAAAGGGCCGAATAAACAAAGTAGGGTTTCCTGGAACTAAACTACTTTTTCCCCTGTTATTAGTTTTTTGGGCTTACAAAAAAATTCCATTTTCATTTTTTATTAATAATGTTTTTTTTTTTACACCAAAAAATAAAGATTTAGGTTTGCAAAAACGTTAATTGTTTTAAAAATCATCACCTATTTTTGAAAGTTATTAGACCCACCCGTGGTGGATTGATGTATGAGGGCGTTTGTTTTTCTTTTGAATATCGCAAAAAATTTTAAAATTTCTCTACTTTTGGGTCGTTTCAAGCATTTCCGTGCTAAAACCAACAAAATCACTCTATTTCTGTAATTGTCTTCCTTTTTATCAAAAGAGACCCAAAAAATCCAAATAAACTATATAAACATCGAAAAAAACTGCAAAGTCGCTGTTTTAAACGAAAATCATGATTTCAGTTTTTTTTCTCTCATTTTAAAATTTGCGCAGGTTTGTTTTTTGTGGGCCACAACCCATAAGTATTCTCTCATATCTAGGCCCAAGTACCACTCACGTTTTTCAGGTGAGTGAGCTCATGACGTGATCTACGATTTGGACCCGAAGTAAAAACCCTGTTTACGGGACGGACCCTGAAGGGTTAAAGGGACATACTGATACCATTAGTAAGGTAGGATTTGAAAAAAAGCAAGCGCTGGCCCCCTTTACCCTATGGTCAAATTTGTGGAGTAGGATGCCGTGGTCTGTGCAACATTTTCTTTAAATCAATAAAATTCCTGCAATATTCCCTTTTTTTCAATGCTGTGTAAAACATATCTTTATTTTTACAAAAGCATGTTGTGCTTTTTTTTTTCCCGAATCCCAAATTGCAGGGGGTTTGGGATTTTTGTGCCGTATAAATGAAATATCCCCTGTGCACGAGTTTCCAAAGATTTTTGGTAGCAAAGGTAAGTTTGATATTGGCCTATTGTTGTTTTCATCTTAGGGCCCACCTTTATTATTGGGGTAACCCCGCGTCTTTGGGAGTTTCGGGAAAGTGCTAGTTTTTAGTGACTTTTTAAAAAATAATGTAATAGCATGCGAAAGGCTGGCCCCTCACTTGTACAATAAAGGGGGGACTGGAAAAAGTTCCCCGAGTTATTTTTGGTGACTTATGAACGCTAAGCATGCTGAAAAAGGACGACGAAATGGCATTTCCCACCAATGCCACACTGGCTCCCCTATGGTTTTTTTTATGGTGCCACTGACTTGGAGATACCCATTCTCTCCATGGGCTCCTACCAGCTTTCTAATGCTTGATTTGAAGCCTCGCTAAAAATTTATGCGTTTAAACTACGTCAGAAACAAGTGGACATAGAGGACGTATTATATGCGTACAGGCAAAGGGTTAAGTATTATAATTGTTTGCCCAAAAATTCATTAGTGGCTTTCTATATTTGGGCTAACAATGTTTTATTTATATGTATATTACATTACTTCTTGTACACCATTATAAAGATTATGAAGATTTTGAATATGAACTCGTGTTTATAACAGCTCCATTCATTGCAGGTTCAAGTATCAGAACAGAGAGCAATTCCTGGAGGTAAAAAGATACAAAAAATTCCAACTTAAAGAAAGTGTTGACAGTTTTGTGGAAGTGACTCTGGTGCGGCCGGGAAACTGGCCAGACAATTTTTTGCTTCTACCAGAAAAAATTTATGGGGACTGATTGTGGGAGTTATAAATGGGGCAATAAACAACACTAAATGAATCATAAGTAAGTGTTTTAAGTGGTAAGCTTCTCTGAAAGATTTTTCTTTGACTCCATGATACTTTTTACCTTCCCAGGTGGTGCAACATGCAGCCAGTGGTACAACATGCAGTCATTGATCTTATTTCCTCCAGGTGTACACAATGCTGTCATTGTCTTACTTCCCAGGGGTACAACATGCAGTCATTGATCCTTATTTCCCAGGTTTGGTAACAAATGCAGTCATTGAATCTACCCCAGGTGGTTGCATCATGCAGTCATTGATCTTACTACCCAGGGTGGATAAAAATGCAGTCACTGATCTTATTTCCTGGTGGTACAACATGAGTCACTGATCTTATTTCCCAGGTGGTACAATATGCATTCACTGATCTTATTCCCTGGTGGTACAACCATGCAGTCATTGATCGTTACTTCCCAGGTGGGTACAACATGCAAGCACTGATTCTTATTTCCAGGTGGTTTACCAATATGAGTCACTGATCTTCCCAGGTGGTAGCACATGCAGTCCACTGATCTTACTACAGGACAGGTTACTGCTTTTTGTCTGTGTCTTCATACTCAGTTTGACTGCACTGAAGACTGTCAGGGCATCTTGCAGTTTACTGCTTCTTTTCTTTCATTCTTATTTTTTGCAGTTTTTCCCATAATAATTGAACAATAGTGTGTCTGAGTGGACTACCCATTGACAATGAGGTCATCAATATATACACTACTGTCTCGGAGAATTATGAATCTAGTCGCTCCTGACTGGTCAATTAATATTATCTTACTGAACTAGGAACAGTATGAATCCTGTTACTGACAGGTCTCATTAGCCTTTCTTTGTTACATTGTTCTATATTATTGGACACCAGTTTCACTCAGATCTACTTATTTTTCGCTTATCATTTTTGCCGACTAAGCACTTTTATAGCAGCACTTATTGAGGTATTTTCTAACACCTCTCTGGGATGCTGCCTACAGCAGTCAAATAATATCCGCTACCTGTCCTAACCGCTTGAGGGTCTGATCTTGATCGAAACTTGTCCCAAAAAAACCAGGGTGGTCCAAGAATTAAAAAAAAACACAGTTTTTGCTATTTTTTTTGTATATAAAATGTAGAGAATCATATTTTCTGGACGTAATAAAAACAAAAAGTATGGAATTTGATTTGTGAATTTTGTGAATTTTGCTGTCAGTGATATTTACGCATTGGCCATTTTGACCACTTTGAGTCTTATTTTAGAGTCAATTACAATTGTTCTCGAGTTGACTAAATTTATTAACTATTTCATAGTATGCCTTCATTGTGCACAAAACTCTACTCATCACTACGTATTTTAAACCACCTCAAATATAGTGATCGGAAATTGGTAATTCAGGCAGTTTCACACCAAATTTCCAAAAATAGGGTCTAAAATAAACAAAGAAAGGTTTCCTTACACTAAAAATAATAACATTTCCTATGTTCATTAGTTATGTTCCCAGGCTTTACACATGAATTCCATGTGTAAGTCTACTCCTACCTTGTATCCCACAACATACTCGACCTTGTCCGTTTGGGTTCAGACCGAAAAAAAAGTACTAATGATGGCTATTATTGCATATGCTTGAAGTAATATACTCTGCCACTCAAGAAAATGAATTTCCCCCTGGGACTGTTCATAGGCATACATAAAGCTTTTGATACAGATGACCAAGGATCTTTTGCCACAAAAACTTGGAAATTCTGGGGTCAGAAGGAACACTCTTGATTACCTAAAGTCTTAATCTTAACAATAGAACCAGTATGTATACACTAATGGAACCTGTTCATACACAACTGGTCAAAATAAAAATTAATCTATCTAATTTAATCTAACAATTATGATAACTAATCAAACTTTACTAACTAATGCATTTTTACAAATAGTTTTTTTTTTTTAGTCCCCATTACTGTTGCAACCCCAAATCCTTCTTAGCACCTTTATAATCCCAACAAAGGGGGGGACTAGGTATATTGGCGACCCCATCTAGTCATATGGTGTGTCACTATTTATGGTTGCTCTTGTTTCAGTGAGCCTGGTTGGATTATTATATGGTATGAGAAGAGTGTTTTATTCCTATTGTTTGATGAAAATCTGTTACAGGCTGATCATTGGGTAGGCCAAGGTTAGAAATTGAGAGTCTACAAGCTAAGAGGTGGTGGTGGATTGTTCTCATTTGTCTGTTCTGTTATTAGTGCCTTTAGTTTCTCAACTGAAATTTGTATGTTTGTGTGGGTATCCAGTTAAATGGCACGAATGTTATAGGCTCGGTCTTAAGATTTTTACAGTTAAAATTAGCCAAAAATGTATTCCCATATTCATCACTTAAGCATGTGGTGCTAATACAAGATAGTTGGTTAGAGAGTATTAGATTGCAATACCACCCCCCAACTTGGTATGGTCTGCAGTTGTTAGATTGCTGTGTATCCAGGTAGTGGGTATAGATATCATATTGTGTCCTGGCTTAAGAGTGTCTAGTAGAATATTGCAGGTGAAGGGTGTGTCTATAGTGGATCAATGGAGTGCCAGGAGGCCATTCATAGTGTTTGGCTTATAGACCGATGTAGTAGTTATTTATGGACTTCGCAAAGCCATTGTTTTAGGTTATTGCTGGCTTGCTGAGCTGTGTAATTAAAGGGAGTTACTTTCATATAAGTTTTGATTGTCGTGATAGATTATGGAGGGTTATAGATCGCCAGGGTCAATGTGAACATCATTACATCATTGTAGTTTTACAAAAGATAGTGGTTATTTATATATTCTGTATGGTTTGCCGAGTTGAGTTTTTAATCTGTTATTCTGTAGTAGTCTTTGAGGTGTTGAAATGAAGTTATAGCCGCATAAAGCTCACATTGATCATATTAGGGTTTATTCACTAAGTATGAAACATAAATGAAGTTGATATTGTTCTATGTGTTTGGGCTCTTGAATGAGCTAGAAAGTACATCTAGGGTTTAATGAGTTGTTAACGCTCTCAAGAGGAACAAGAGTTTATGATCTAGATTGAATTGACGCTCAGATAAAATACAAATCGTTAAGTGTACCAACAAGAGATATAACAAATAAGCAATAAATAAAAATGCAATGACTGGTATTTATTATGATAAGTAAGATGGTAGAACAGGGGTACACAGTACCTAAGGTTCAGATATAAGGTTGGAGCGCCGAAATATAGTACAAAACTTGAAAATTTCGGAAACAAAGAGTTAAGAAAAGTATAAAACATGATTAATGTACAAAAGTAATATTGACTGATAGCAAATATGGTGTCTTAATATAATATTTTAGTAAGTAATAATAATATAAGAAATATTTAATTAATAATAATAAATGAAAATATAAATGTTTATTTCAGGTACTAAATTTTAAGAACAGTTATTTGGATTCAATATTGCACTGGTAGTTATACTAGAGCTTAATTGGCAGTTCAAGAGTATTTAAGAGTAAGGAACTACTCTAGTAGTTTAAATGTGGTACAGTTTTAAAAAGGTTATGTAATTAAACAAGTAATGATAACTAAAATAATGTCAAAAATGTTTAGAATAAATTGTACTGATAGTTAAAAAATGGTATTTGCATATTCAGTGGGAACCTATACTTGCGAGTTGTGTCCACATGGCGAGTTTTTCCAAATACGAGCAGTCGCATGGGTGATTTTTTGCTTCCATATGCGAGCAAAATTTCCACAAGCGAGCAGACTCAAGGCTGGTTCCTTGACACTGGTGAGGAGCTCTTGCTCTTGATCTCGGAGAATTGTATCTCATTTGGTTTGTTGGACTATTTTGAGATTGAAATTGGGCAATTTATGATGGAAAGATGCTTCTTAACGTACACCAAAACTGAAAAGAATCTCTAAGTTAATAATGGAGTTCACTTATCTCAGCAATTACCCACCCCTTCTTAGTGATAATTTTGAATGGTTTAGTATGTTTTTTATTCTCGTTTTTTTGGTCGTCTCATTTATTAGAATGGAAAATAAATTACAGAAATAGATATGATTTTGATTGCTTTTCACAGCTAGAAGTACCTTGAAATTAGAGCTCAACCTAGGAGAAATCGGTCATTGCTGGGCTGTTTCAGTGTCAAACAAATGACGTCACAGTAAATCTTATATTTTTTGCTGGTGAAATAAAAATTACAAATATTTTTATATAATAATAATGTAATAATTATAATAATGAAAGAAATCGAAGCATAAATGATGAGCTCCCTTCTCAGCAATTAGCCACCCTTTGTGGTATTTTCGTATGGTTTTTTTGGTTGTACATGTATCTCTTTTTTTTGGTCTCATTTGATAGAATGGAAGAATATATTACAGAAATGCCTTGAAATTGAGGTCACAAGGAAAATGGTCCATTGCAGCCGTTTGTGACGGGTTGACATATTGTATACAATATTGCAATAAAGGAAAATAAACAGCTAAATCTTACAGTTTTTGTGTGAATAAAAATTACAAATAGTAATTTATAATAATAATAATATATAATAATACTAATAATAATAATAAAAATATGTTATAATACATATTATGAATAAATAAAAACAATACGTAAAATAATAATATTAATTATTATGTATAATACTAATTTTTAATAATACTGTATTACATATATTTATTATAATAATAGCTTCAAAAGGTGCGTCACTAGACTGCGTGTTTCCCACAACAGAGGGGAGCGTTGTGGCTCCACCTTCTCACGCCCTGTTACAAATGAGACATATTCTTATTCTTCTAGAGTTTATATGTTATTCATATTGTCTGTTATGTCATATTAGAATGAACTTGTGAATATATAAACTAAGTCCGTATGGGTGATATTAGCGAATATTTCATGAAGAATCTTGCCCAGTCTCCAGACAAACTCGTCCCCATTCCCCCCATGGCCATCAAACCACTACATGACTGACATATTTTATCATTCTAGAGTATACTATGTCGTGGATTCTATGTTATTCAATATTGTGTGTTATTTCAAACTAGATGAACCTATGATAGACTTAAATAAGCCGTATAGATGATATTAGCAAAATTTTCATGAAGTATTTTGGCCCGGTCTCCAGACAAACTCTCGTCCACCGCCAACAGCCCATAACCACTACATGATTGACATATTTTATTCACTTTAGGAGTATATATCCTAGGTTTCTATGTTAGTTTATATTGTTTATTATGTCATATTAGAATGAAGTGAGATAGATAAATAAGCCGTAGATTGATATTAGCGAAAATTTTTTGAGTACAAAAATCCACTGGAAGGGATATTATGCATTTCAATTAACTTAAATGAGGGAAAATTGATTCTGCAAACGAGCATAAATCCAGTTGCGTGCAAGTCATGGAAACGGATATTAAACTCACATAGTTGAGTAGTTCCACTGGTAAAATTTCGGTAGTAAAAATATGGTAACATATTGATAATAAATTTTGGTATAGTAATAGCAGTTTAATAGTATTTAAAGAAATATGAGGTTGTAATATGGACAGTAGAATGTATTATTAAGCAAATAGTAAGCAAACAATATTAATAAGAAAAAAATTATATAACATAAGTTAACTTATGATTACTAGTAAAATCACATTTCATGAGGGTAGTTGATTTTTTATTACTAAGTAGATGTACTGTGAAATTTGTACAATTATGGAACAAAACATACACTACATGTGGCTTTTAGGTTGGACATTATTTAGTTATTCTCTGTAAGATTAATTATCCTGAGATATGTGATAGTCATTCTTGTTGTGATTGGTACAGTTGACTACATTGATTTTATTTTTTTTTTTTTTTTCTTGATTAAGTGTTTTTCTAGCTAGATTTTCCCACTCAGTGTGAAGCATTGGTGTATTGTGTCTTTGTTCTCCTCACTTAAGTGTTTCTGGACTCTGTGCATTCAGTAGAATGGAGTTTCTTGTTAGGTAATGTAATTAATATATAACAAAGTTTGATTGGGTCACAGGGTTTTAAACATTTCTGTGATATACTATTATTCAGTATTTATTGGTTGTGGCAGTGAGTAAAGTGATTTTTAAGAGAGGACTCTTGAATTTATAGGCAGACAGTGTTGCTTTTATTCACAGGTAGTGAATTCCAGATTTTTGGCCTTTTATGTGCACTGAGTTTTTGCATAGTGTGTGTCGATGGACATGAGGATATAATCAAGGAGTGATCTGTTGCCTTGTGTTATGGATTGTGTTCTGTTGAGAGTTGGTTTAAGAGACATTGAGGGGAGGGTTTATATCAGAGTTAAGTGTTCTATGTATGTAGTAAGGTGATTAATACTTATGGATGTTTTGTATGGTGAGTAGGTTTAGAGATTTGAATGTTGGAGTGGAGTGTGCTGCTGTAGTGCGGAATTGTTATCATTCTAACTGCAGCCTTTTGTTGGGAGATTAATGTCTGAGATGGTTTACTGTTGTTGAGTCCAGGCAAAATTCCTTAGTGAGATAGGGGTAAAATAAGTGAGTGGATATTAGGGCTCCAGGAGGTCTGGAGTGTGGAACATAGTACCGTATCATAGATAGTATGCCTACGGTCTTGGAAATTTTCTTGGAAATTTGTTGTATATGTTGTTTGAAATTGAGTCATTTTCAAGGTTGGATTCCTAAGAATTTTCCTTGTGAAGCTTTGTGATAGGTGGATCCCGTTTTATCATTATGTTAAGATGGGATCATCTGTAGCTCTGTTTCAAAACTGAATGAAGTATGTTTTGGTCGTGTTGAGATTAAGTTTTTAGTCTCATCCAGGTAGATATTTCTGTAATTTGGCTTCACGTATTGTGCTAGCATGGACTGGGCTAGGGTGAGAGAAGACATATGTAGTGTCATCTTGCAAATAGTTGTGCTGGGGTTTGTGTAGTTGCGGATGCAGTTGGTAGGTCATTTATGTATCGAGAAAGAGAAGAGGGCAAGGACACTTCCCTGTGAGACACCAACTGGTAATTGGGTCTGTGCGAAAATTTCGTCGTCCTGTTTAGCTTTTGCTTATCCCCTTATTAACATCCCTCTTATTGTCAATTATGATTTCATAAGTTGTACCCTCTCCTCTTTTGATACGCCTATAAATTCGTTTCTCTGTTACTAAGTGTATATAAATCCAATCATAAAACATAATATTTTTTAAACCTTCTTCAGTTAGGTTTCAGGTCTTATAAAGTGTTTGTTCAATCTCCAGAAAACAGTGGATGTAAAATAAAACTGCAGTTTGATAAAAGAAAAATGTTCATAACCTTCACTGTTTCTAGGTTACAGTGGACCTCGAGTTTCGAACGTTACTGATTATCGAACTTTTCTATTTTTATTTCTGGAATATATTCTGGTCCATTCTATCAATGAGACTCGGAAAATGAAGAACTCACAACTCTAAATACTACATGATAAATACACCTCGAAAGTTCAGCCATATTAATCCAAAAACACGGTCGGAGTTTTTTTTTCTTATTGTGCACTGCGTTTGCTGCAGGATTTTTTTTATACTGCAACATCTGAACCACACGATTCCATTCTCTCACGTGGGCCTACAAGCTCTTTCCTCTCACTGAGTTGAAGCTCCGCTCTAATATTTTGGCGTATTAATACTCTTCAAAGGTAAGGGTTTATTTTCAACCTCAGTATGCATTCCATTGAAGATATGGGGGGGGTGACCTGAGCACTTTATCCCATTCCATACACGCGAAAACTTGTCTGTCGACAACCAAAAGTATATATGAGAACAAGACATTTTTTCTTGAACCCTCATTGAAAAAACTTGTATGCAAATAATGCAATTACATGTACTTGCATTACTGTAATGCAAGTGTAATGCATTACTTAGATAATGCAATGATCTAGTTGTTTAGCACCTAGTTTTGATTATAATAATAAATTTCTCCAATCAAATGTTGTTACTTTTTGGTGTCATTACCTATAGGAAAGATTCTATACCATTTTTTTTTTTTAATTTTTTTGATATTGAGAGCACAAAGTTAGTCATTTCAGGGGGTATGGAGAATGAAAGGGTTAATACAGTAGTCCACAACTCTTAAATATGGGACCATGTACATGTACATTCATAGAGAGCTCGGCTGGCATTGGTGGAGTAGTTGGAGTGTCTTATGAGGTTTCAGTTGTTTATTGGTGGTGTTGTAGGCCCTGTTTAGGCTCTGCTTCACATTTCTTTTTTCTTGTGTGCTTGAGTTGTCATTGCCTTCTCCATCAGGAGGTGTTGCTGTGGACCATTTATGGGGGTTCGGACTGAGATGTCTGTCGCCCCACTTAGGGATGTTGTTCCGCCTACATAGGGAGGGACCCCTCTCTGTCTTACTCAGTTGACAACTTGTATCACTACCGTTGGACCAAGATTTAGCTAGTGTGCCCCCTTTGGGATAATCAAAATGGGCCCTTGAGGTTGACGACAGTGCCTGGGCCCCTGTCTTGCCCAAAACGCCAACCCAACCACTTGTTCCAGACTATGTTCCTTCTTCTCACATTTAATCCAGACGTGAGGGTGGTTCTTGTGCGTCTAGGATGGCAGTACGCCCTTCACCAAACCCCGGGTGTTCACAACGCATCAGTGGATCTCCTTTCGTCAACGGCTTACTCAGATGGGGGCGTACAAAACTCGGTAGGGGTGCAGCCTAGGCATCACGCTCCACGTAAGTCTTTTACTGGCTAGAAATTTGCTACTAAATGCCTTTCATGTCCTGGATAGGTGAGAATTTTGTCTGTGGGAGGTCCGATTCCTAATCCTCTCGCCGCCAAGCTGTTGTTATGCAGAATTGGGACCGATTTCTTCATCCCTCTCAGATGAGGAGATCATCTGAATTGGTTCACGTGGGTGACGTGACAACTTAGGTTTGTGAGAGGTTTGAGGCTCTCGAATCATCTACCCCCCATCTCGTATGGTATCATATATGTTTCTACAGGTGCTCTCCTGAAATTGTGACTTTTGGCAATCTAAGTGTTTACCTGTTCTTCTTATCTTTTACTTTAACTTCTGGTGTCGGAAATTTTTCCTTTTTCGGGGCATGGAGAGTTGCTTGCTGTGGTAAGGTAAGTATGTGCAAACTGCACAGCGGGTTTCCACCAAGTAGTTAAAGATGGCATTAACCGATACCTGCCCGGCTTCGTGCCTACTTCTGTAAAGGGAACCACAAGGTTCCTCCCCAGTCTTGCCCAGCATATCGCCAGGCTCTGATTTGGCAAACTCAGGCCAGGGACCAGTCTTGTTCACTCGATGATGAACGTTAACTCTGCTTGCGGTCATAAAGCCAGTCACGTCCGTCAGCCCCCTGGCCTCCTTCGCCGTCCAGTGTCCCCCATAAGGGTGTCTCCCCAACACCAAAGGGCCAGGGCACTGTACTCCGCAGTTGTGAGGGCTCTAATATTCCTGTCTTACAAATCGGTTTTGGGGCTTTGCAAGACACTCTCTTTCCCTTTAGAAGATTCCCCCCCCTGGAGGCAACATCAATCAGGGTGTCCTCGGGGGGGGGGGGGGGGGGGGACAAGCTTCCATTGCAGAAATTATTGCACATGCTCCCCTCGTCCACAACGCAGTCTCTCCGTCGACGGTGATACAGTTCCAATCGATCGTTGCTCTGAGACCACACCACGCAGTTCAGATGGATGGTCATAGACTCCGACCCGGAAGCACTCCTGTCTCGCAGCTGACTCCCCCCCCCCAATTCCTCCTCAACGCCCAGCCTCGGCATGCTCTCCACTCTCAGGACCCTCTCATGCTCTGAAAGATCCCTAATCACTGTTTCTTACAACTACTCACACTAGCCTGGGCTTTATTCGCTCTCATCCTATCACTCACTCCTCCGTGTGGAGGAGGTGCTTCATTTTCCGTCCAGGGCACCTCTTTGTGCTGCATAGTTCTTTGTTTCCTCTCTCGCCATATTGGGCTGAATAGTTCACTACTACGTGATCCTTTCTCACCCCTCTGCTTTGTTCTTCTTTGGATGCACGATTCTGTACTGGGGAATGCTTCCGCAGAACCTTCAGCAGGTTTGGGCTGTGGTTCAACAGCCATGATGTGGCTGGGTTCTCTTGTAGGCATACCTTCATGTGGACGGACACAGCCCTCGCGAGACTCTCTTTGCTACTGTTACGACTCGATATCTCTCCGGGTTTTCGTCTCAAGTGTTTACGCGTTAGGCGATTGCTCCTTACCTTTGCCTGAGAGGCTTGAGGTGGCCTAAGTTTCGTGATTTGCAACAGCTCCAGAGTACGACTCTCTCAGTCTCCAAGACTTGAGAGTGGAGTGTTGGAAAAACTCTGGGCTGATGGAGAGTTTGCTTTGGGCACTCAAGTGGGGGCAACCATACTCCTGATCTACTAATTCCGGGCAGGTCGGATTACTACAAAGTTGAATTTACCTATTACTTTGGACAATCTCAGTGGGTCTAAGCTTGTGATATGGGAGTTGATGCAATGCACCAGTTCTGGGAAACCATCCATTTCTTTGCGATCGGTGAATCCCCAGTAGGGCGGTCCAACCCTCCTCGCTACTCACCTTTCGTTTTTTTTCCCCTTTTGCTCACACCACCTGGTTTGGAGACTAGGAGTGGATCCTATATACCAGGAAGTTTCTACCCTAGACCTCATTCTTGGGTGTGGATATTTTTACTACGTTACTGTTACTGTAGGCCCCTTCATGGGGAAGTGACCATCTTCCAGTCCTACTTTACAATGAAGCCTTAGGCAGTGCCAGTGACAGCCGTTCGTTCACGGTAAGTACAATCACCAGGCTGTTGGACAAACTATATAATCATGGCCTTGCTGGACAAGGCTGATCCCATCTAATGCAAGGGGCCTTACTTGTGGGCGGGATTGCGGTTCATTCATGTCTTACGGGAGCTTCTTCCCATACACGCCCCTGGGTTTCATAGTTGCAATTATGAGTGCTTCCGAGCAGTGAAGGCTCGCCTGACTGCGCGTGGGGATCGGGCGGCGCAACCTGTCGGGAACGGCTCTAGCAGTTGGCTTATCAATAGGGCAGACGCTCTTTGTACGAGTAGACGAGAACTTCCTCATGCAAAACAGGATTGCATCCATGGGCTTTATTTCTGTTCTTTCTCTTTACATTTTTGCACATCTGACACAATCGGGAATGGGGTTTCGTTCCACTCCATGTTGGGATCACGTATGTACTGTAAAGTACTTTTCCCCCTTGCTGGCGGGAAAGGAGGACTCCACTTGTAACCCAGGATCAAGGCTGAGGGACATTTGGAAAATTTCTCCTCCGGGTCTATATTTTCTCCTTCCTCTCCTCTACCTCTAAGATGATAAATGGGGTACCTTTGCCACCTGCCCTACCGAGTTCACTGCCAGGGTGCTGGCATTCTCCTTTAGCTCCCATGAACTGCAGCTGGGCACTTTCAGACAACTTTCATCCTCGCTCTTCTCCAGGGAATAGGACAACTTACCCTATTATTTTATACCTACATCTACCTCCCTCATGTACAGAATGCTATGTCTGGAGGTTTTTAAATACCACTGGTTTACAGGTGTCTTCCCTGATATGTGATAACACACTCTTCTGATTCCGATTCTAAAGCCGGGCAAGGATGATTACCCAACCTGGAGCTCTTAATGGCCATTGCTTTACTGCCCTGTTTGGTAAGGTACTGGATTGATGGGGCTACTGTTCTCTCTTGGTGGACTGAGGAACATGGCCTCCTGTGGATAACCAGGAGGGCTTTCCGAGAAGGTCGATCCACCCTCGGACCTTTGCTTCAGTTACTCAACAGCTTGTGCACATTCATTTGAATGCGGGAGTTCTTTTGGCTCATTTTTGGACCTTACACCGAGCATTTGACTCTGCTATACACTCAGCAATTGTTTTCAAGCTGGCTCCGCATGGGGCTACAGGAGCTCCCCTCTGCTGGATGCGCAAACTTTTTGGCAAGGGAGGACCTTTCGTTGTAGCAGTGAGTGGCGCTTTGTCCTCACCCTGTACTGGTATACGGGGAGTGCCCCAGGGTTCTGTTCTTAGCCCATCCTTTTTCTCTGTATTATTGGCGGATCTCCCTTCCATCAGGGAGTGCATGAATGGTATATGTGGATTGATGTGGCCTTTTGTGTCAGTGCCCCGGCTTTACTGACAGCACAGGAAACACTTCAGCGGTGCCTGCCAATGAATAACATCAAGGGCCAACACCTGGGGTTTGGAGGTTAGTGACACTAAGTCCAAGCTCTTTTGCTGTACTATGATGCCGGAATCCCACTCTTTCCATCCGTTTCATTGACCAGACGCCAGTATCCGTTTGGTCTCCTATCATCATTGGTTGAGAGTACACCATAGATGCACATTCTTGCATGGAGACAACACATGCAGCCCTCGTCCACCTCTCGTGTGCAGTCGAAGTGCACTTATGCACTGGATCTACTATGCACCATGTGCTGGGGGCGGAGCGAGACCTTTCTCTATAATGTTCTGATTAGTCTATGTTCGCTGCAGTCTCATCTTATGTGAGTGAAGCGTGTGTATGGCTCGGGCTTTTCCTTCTTCTTCATCGCTTAGACATTCTCCAGAATTCAGCCATCTCGTAATATGTCTGGGGGCATTCCCTCCACCACTATCACAGCCTGTGGTGGCAGAGTCAGGATTAGTTCCTCTCTCGTCGGGGAGGACAGCGAGGTAACTGTTTATGACTCCATCATATGGCCTTCTCTTGCTTTGTTCTCTCCCCTGTAGCCTCTATTCCACAGATGTGGGAGACACCATCTGTTCCCCACTCACGTTTGGCTCTCGCCTTCCTTTTGTAGACCAGTGCCCAGCATTCCCTGTCTGCTTACTCTTCCTGCACTTGTGATGACATCCCTACCACTCTCCACTCTCCGGCACCCCCTGCTGGACCTGACTTGAACATTCACCTTGGTTTGGCACTACTGGAAATAGGGAACCCCTCTCAGTTAGTTGCCTCTTTTCTATTTGAAGAGTTTCGCTTGTATAATATGGATTCTTACTCTCCGTCTAGTCGGAGATTGGCTCTGGGCACACGGGTCTCCCCCCCCTTCTACATCTCTGCGGCCTTCTTCATAATCTCTCCCTGTGTCAAACGTGGCTGTTCGGACGCCCTGCCATCTGTTCATAGGCGAGGGGACTCTTTGCCATCCATTCACTAAGCTCTGGCTTTTGTCCTAGATCACATTCCCCACACAACCATTGCGTTCTCTTCTCTGTATTCCTCAAGCTTCCTGCGCACTTCTGTGCTGTGCCGTCCACGATCAACTGCGCGTCCTCGCTTGCGTCGGACACAATCTCTCCTCCTGTGCTTCTTGCGGAAGCCCAGTTGGAGATCTCCCTTCAGTGGGTTTCCTGCCCCATAAGTTGGATCTGGGGCAATGAAGTGGGCAGATCAGGTGAAGCCTCCCTCGTGCACATCACTTCCTATGTTACCCATCTTTGCACTGGGCCACATTGTTTCACCAAGGGGCTGTTTGGAAGGGTATCTGTCATCGTGGCAAGAGGCCTTGCACACTCCCTCTCTTCTTCGGCGTTGGGCTTGTCTGAAAATTTTTAATGGCCCTGCCTTGGGCTTGGCCTCATTCCCAAAACGCTCAGTGGACATTGCACTGACTCGCTTTCGGTAGGCACTCACGATATGGCGGCTTTATTTTTTCTATGAAAATGTTAAGATTATTTTTCTGTTGTTTTAGTTCAAAAAAAAAAATTTCACCTTCAGAGTACTTACTGAGATATAGAGCCTTGAAGTTTGCAGAAAATGAGGCGCGTATGGCAAACAGCGTGTGACTGCCGCTCACCTGGTAAACTTTGGTTTACTTGTATTGAATGTTTGTTGTTTTTTTTCACTATTTTATTTTTTCAATAAACTTATTGGTGGGCCTGTGTTGGGACCAAGTGAAAGTATGCATGTATACGTAGTGCCACTCGGTGTATAACAACACGAATAAGCACACAAACATTAATTATCAATATATTGTTTACAAAACTTGGTTACAAAAATCAATATCAATACAAAAATTGTTTAGTACTATTGTTCTATAGTACCATATACTGTCCCTGGCAGATCTCTATTCCTAGAACGTTCTGCAGCCCTTGTGTAACTCTTTGAAGTATGTTTTATACCACTGGTGTTTTTCATCCTCACACATAAAATGAGCCTGTAGTCGGCATTTTTGTTGAACTTTTTTTTTATGTGCAAAAAAAAACAAAACACTCATCTGAGAAGTTTTCTTCAAAGTACTTAGCAGGCAGTTGTGTTATGTAGTTATTATCGCTAGGTAAATCGTTGTGTGTCATCATTCCTTCCTTCCGACATTCGGTTTCTACCATTCATTCCTTACCTTACCTGCATTTCTTTCCTACATTACTTATCTTTCCTTACTTTTTTCCTTCCTTTCATTCTGACCTTCCATTTTCCTTCTTCTGGTTTATATATTATATCTACACATATATAGTCACTAGATACTTTCGTTATAAACTGCTATTATCTTTCATACAGCAAGCTTGTCTTGTGTGCATGTGTGTGTCTTATAATTGTTTTGAGTCAGGGAAGTCGGAAGCTGTCAAAAATGACTATATTGTCTCATTACTCACTCCCCTACGCTGTCAAAAACAATGGTTTTTTGAGGGGTTCGGATGTGCTTCCCTCCATTCTATCTAATTATGTCTTTCTTTCCTCTTTCTCATCTCTTTCCTCAATCTGTGTCTCTCTTCTATCTGTCTGTCTATCTCTGTCTCACAGTTACACATAAATACAAGTATAATAGTGTAAATTAACCTTGATAACCCAAAAAATTCCAGACAATAGTGCTACAATCTGCATGAAGTGTGAGTAAAACGTGGCTGTTGACACAGTTTGTGCGCTCTCTCTGAAGAAGAGAGCTTGACGGATAGATAGGGAGCTTGACAGACAGCAGGAAATGTTTGTGTACCAGCAAAGAAACAAAGTGAGGAGTGATGGTCATCTAATCTGTTCTTATCAGATGCCACTTCCACAGACCTCGTTTCACGCTAGTCAAAGGTCAGCTCTTATCCTACATGTTATTCTCCCATAATCTTTTCACTGTCATGGGGTGGCACTTTTTTTTCTTGCTGCAAGGGAAACAATATTAGTACATCATTCTCTTCTTCTTCTTCTTTTTCTTCTTCTTCTTCTTCTTTGTTTCTTTTCTTTTTCTTCTTTCTTCCTTATTTTCTTCCTCTTCTTTTCTT
This sequence comes from Cherax quadricarinatus, assembly GCF_026875155.1. Lineage (NCBI taxonomy): Eukaryota > Metazoa > Arthropoda > Malacostraca > Decapoda > Parastacidae > Cherax > Cherax quadricarinatus. The sequence goes on along the minus strand of NW_026506965.1, from coordinate 3,180 downwards.
CCTCTTCTCCTCTTTCCTCTCCTCCTCTTCATCTTCCTCTCCCCCTTCCTCCTCCTCTCCTCCCTCTTCTCCTCTCTTCCTACTCCTCTATTCTCCTCCGTCCTCTGTACCTACTCCTCCTCCTTACTCTCCTCCTCTTCACTTCCTTCTCCTCATTCTTCTCCTCCCCTTTTTTTCCTCCTCCCATCCTCCTCTTCCTCTTCCTTCTCCTCCTCCTGCTCCTCCTTCCTCCTCTTCCATCTCCTCGCCGACTCCTCTTTCCTCTTCTCTTTTTCTTTTCTTCCCCCACATTCTTTTTTCTTTTTTTCTCAGCTCCTTTTTTCCTCTCTATTCTCCTCTCCTCTTCCTCTTCATTCCTTTCCGGCTACTCTACTTCTTCCTCCTCCTCCTCCTCATCCTCCTCCTCCTCCTCTCATTCCTCCTCTTCCTCTTCTCTCTCTCCTTCCCTCCTCATCCTCCGCTCCTCTATCTCCTCTTCCTCTTCCTCCTCCATGCTTTTTGAGTTCAAAATCCTGGAAATCATGAAATTGATGCTTCAGACACTTCATCTGTGTTAGAGCATATCGACTTGGTTGAAGGAGAAGAGTCCCAGATTTGCTGAGGGAGTCACATATTTCTTAGAACGCTAAGCATGCTGAAAAAGGACGACGAAATGGCATTTCCCACCAATGCCACACTGGCTCCCCTATGGTTTTTTTTATGGTGCCACTGACTTGGAGATACCCATTCTCTCCATGGGCTCCTACCAGCTTTCTAATGCTTGATTTGAAGCCTCGCTAAAAATTTATGCGTTTAAACTACGTCAGAAACAAGTGGACATAGAGGACGTATTATATGCGTACAGGCAAAGGGTTAAGTATTATAATTGTTTGCCCAAAAATTCATTAGTGGCTTTCTATATTTGGGCTAACAATGTTTTATTTATATGTATATTACATTACTTCTTGTACACCATTATAAAGATTATGAAGATTTTGAATATGAACTCGTGTTTATAACAGCTCCATTCATTGCAGGTTCAAGTATCAGAACAGAGAGCAATTCCTGGAGGTAAAAAGATACAAAAAATTCCAACTTAAAGAAAGTGTTGACAGTTTTGTGGAAGTGACTCTGGTGCGGCCGGGAAACTGGCCAGACAATTTTTTGCTTCTACCAGAAAAAATTTATGGGGACTGATTGTGGGAGTTATAAATGGGGCAATAAACAACACTAAATGAATCATAAGTAAGTGTTTTAAGTGGTAAGCTTCTCTGAAAGATTTTTCTTTGACTCCATGATACTTTTTACCTTCCCAGGTGGTGCAACATGCAGCCAGTGGTACAACATGCAGTCATTGATCTTATTTCCTCCAGGTGTACACAATGCTGTCATTGTCTTACTTCCCAGGGGTACAACATGCAGTCATTGATCCTTATTTCCCAGGTTTGGTAACAAATGCAGTCATTGAATCTACCCCAGGTGGTTGCATCATGCAGTCATTGATCTTACTACCCAGGGTGGATAAAAATGCAGTCACTGATCTTATTTCCTGGTGGTACAACATGAGTCACTGATCTTATTTCCCAGGTGGTACAATATGCATTCACTGATCTTATTCCCTGGTGGTACAACCATGCAGTCATTGATCGTTACTTCCCAGGTGGGTACAACATGCAAGCACTGATTCTTATTTCCAGGTGGTTTACCAATATGAGTCACTGATCTTCCCAGGTGGTAGCACATGCAGTCCACTGATCTTACTACAGGACAGGTTACTGCTTTTTGTCTGTGTCTTCATACTCAGTTTGACTGCACTGAAGACTGTCAGGGCATCTTGCAGTTTACTGCTTCTTTTCTTTCATTCTTATTTTTTGCAGTTTTTCCCATAATAATTGAACAATAGTGTGTCTGAGTGGACTACCCATTGACAATGAGGTCATCAATATATACACTACTGTCTCGGAGAATTATGAATCTAGTCGCTCCTGACTGGTCAATTAATATTATCTTACTGAACTAGGAACAGTATGAATCCTGTTACTGACAGGTCTCATTAGCCTTTCTTTGTTACATTGTTCTATATTATTGGACACCAGTTTCACTCAGATCTACTTATTTTTCGCTTATCATTTTTGCCGACTAAGCACTTTTATAGCAGCACTTATTGAGGTATTTTCTAACACCTCTCTGGGATGCTGCCTACAGCAGTCAAATAATATCCGCTACCTGTCCTAACCGCTTGAGGGTCTGATCTTGATCGAAACTTGTCCCAAAAAAACCAGGGTGGTCCAAGAATTAAAAAAAAACACAGTTTTTGCTATTTTTTTTGTATATAAAATGTAGAGAATCATATTTTCTGGACGTAATAAAAACAAAAAGTATGGAATTTGATTTGTGAATTTTGTGAATTTTGCTGTCAGTGATATTTACGCATTGGCCATTTTGACCACTTTGAGTCTTATTTTAGAGTCAATTACAATTGTTCTCGAGTTGACTAAATTTATTAACTATTTCATAGTATGCCTTCATTGTGCACAAAACTCTACTCATCACTACGTATTTTAAACCACCTCAAATATAGTGATCGGAAATTGGTAATTCAGGCAGTTTCACACCAAATTTCCAAAAATAGGGTCTAAAATAAACAAAGAAAGGTTTCCTTACACTAAAAATAATAACATTTCCTATGTTCATTAGTTATGTTCCCAGGCTTTACACATGAATTCCATGTGTAAGTCTACTCCTACCTTGTATCCCACAACATACTCGACCTTGTCCGTTTGGGTTCAGACCGAAAAAAAAGTACTAATGATGGCTATTATTGCATATGCTTGAAGTAATATACTCTGCCACTCAAGAAAATGAATTTCCCCCTGGGACTGTTCATAGGCATACATAAAGCTTTTGATACAGATGACCAAGGATCTTTTGCCACAAAAACTTGGAAATTCTGGGGTCAGAAGGAACACTCTTGATTACCTAAAGTCTTAATCTTAACAATAGAACCAGTATGTATACACTAATGGAACCTGTTCATACACAACTGGTCAAAATAAAAATTAATCTATCTAATTTAATCTAACAATTATGATAACTAATCAAACTTTACTAACTAATGCATTTTTACAAATAGTTTTTTTTTTTTAGTCCCCATTACTGTTGCAACCCCAAATCCTTCTTAGCACCTTTATAATCCCAACA
>NW_026506964.1:0-16030 GCF_026875155.1 Cherax quadricarinatus | reverse complement strand
GACCAAACCCCAAAGAACCCAATTAGTCAGTTTTTCTTTGTAAATTGAATTGTGCATTAGAGAAATTTTTTTTGCACTCTAGTTTTTGATGGGAAAACATTGGGTAGCATCAAATTTTGGTTGGATAAATTTGTGAGTAAGACAGGTTGTATTTAAATGGGACATGCATCTCAGGTGAAACAGTTATCAAAGATCATTGCTTGGGTAAAACTGAAAAATGATCTTGGCATTTGCTTCCCAATTTTCTGAACATGTGCTGATATCGAAAGAAAGGTCTCTGGTAATAGGGTAGTTTGGTTTGGTAATTGGTACCTTTAGTTTGGTAATAGGGTAATTAGGTTTGTCAATACTATAGTTTATTAATACTATAGTTTGTTAATACTATAGATTAATGGGATTAAATAGATTACTGGGATTTAAATAGATTACTGGGATTTATATCAAGAAGTGTAAGCAACAGAAGTCCAGAGGTCATACTCCCAGCTTTATACATCATTAGTAAGGCCTCACCTAGATTATGAAGCTCAATTCTGGTCTCTATATTACAGAATGGACATAAATTCGTTAGAAGACATTCAGCGTATGATGACTAAATTAGTACATAGCATTAGAAATCCGCAGTAATGGATTTAAATCAGATAAGTTTAGATTACGGGTATTAAGTCTGAAGTAACGGGTATTAAGTCTGAAGTAACGGTATTAAGTCTGAAGTTTCGGGTATTAAGTCTGAAGTAACACATACAGAGTCTGTTTGGATAGAATTTTCAGAGGGGCATGAAAAATTAATTTTAGGTGTGATATACCGTCCCCCAAATTTAGATAGGGACCAGGGGAGACTATTATGGGAGGAAATTTGTTAGGGCCACAAGGCACGATAATGTAGTAATTCTAGGAGACTTTAACTTTAGTCATATTGATTGGAATTTCTTGACTGGGAATTTAGAATCATAACGATTTCTTAGAAGTAGTTCAGGATTGTTTTTTGAAGCAGTTTGTGACAGAACCTAAAAGGGGGTAATAACCTGCTTGACTTAGTTCTGGCAAACAATGACTCCCTTGTTAATAATTTAGAAGTTTCAGAGAACTGGGTGCTAGCGACCACAAATCAATTACATGTAGAATTTAATGGAAGTATGATAGTAGGGATAACTCAGTAACAGTCCCAGATTTTCGCTTAGCAGATTACGATGGCTTAGAGAACACTTATCATCTGTTGACTGGGTAACGAAGAGATCTATCAATATGACAGTTTCTGAACACAATACATGCTGCTCAAAGAACGTTTATCCCTTATAAGGAAATTAGATCAAATAGAAATGACCCAAAATGGATGAATAATAGGGTGAAATATCTACTAGGGCATAAGAAAGGAATTTATAGGCGTATCAAAAGAGGCGAGGGTCATCTTATGAATCAGTATAATTGACATTAAGAGGGACATTAAAAAGGGGATAAGAAAAGCTAAAAGGGACTATGAAATTAAAGTTGCTAGGGATTCTAAAACTAACCCAAAAAGTTTTTTCCAGGTCTATAGAACAAAAGTCAGAGATAAGATAGGTCCCCTTAAAAATAACTATGGGCATCTTACTGACAAAGAGAATGAAATGTGCTCGATTTTAAATAATTATTTTCTCTCGGGTTTTACACAGGAAGACACTAATAATATTCCGGTAATTAATTTTTATAGTGGATCAGAAGAAGATAAATTATGTAACATCACAGTCACTAGTGAAATGGTTGTGAAGCAGATAGACAGACTGAAGCAAAATAAGTCACCGGTCCTGATGAGGTTTTTTCAAGGGTTCTAAAGGAATGCAAAATGGAAGTCTGTGAACCATTAACTAATATTTTTAATTTATCTCTTCAAACAGGTGCAGTGTCTGATATGTGGAAGATGGCTAATGTAATTCCTATTTTTAAAACAGGGGACAAGTCGTTACCGTCAAATTACCGCCCAATAAGCCTGACCTCAATTGTAGGCAAATTACTAGAGTCAATTATAGCTGAGATTATAAGAAGCCATCTCGATAAGCATAGCTTGATTAATGATACTCAGCATGGATTCACAAGAGGCCGGTCTTGTCTAACTAATTTATTAACTTTTTCAGTAAAGCTTTTGAGGCTGTTGACCACGATAAAGAATTTGATATTATTTACTTAGATTTTAGTAAGGCATTTGATAGAGTTCCGCACCAAAGACTGTTGAAGAAAGTAGCAGCTCATGGCATTGGGGGAAGGGTGCTCTCGTGGATCGAATCATGGCTCACAGACAGGAAGCAAAGAGTGTCCATAAATGGGTTAAATCCGAGTGGGGATCAGTAACAAGTGGCGTTCCTCAGGGATCAGTCTTGGGCCCGTTGTTGTTTATAATATATATCAATGATCTTGATGAAGGAATTGCTAGTGATATGAGCAAATTCGCCGATGACACGAAGATAGGTAGGATAATTGATTCAAACGTAGATGTTAGGGAACTTCAGGAGGATTTAGACAAACTCTACTCTTGGTCAGAAAAGTGGCAGATGCAGTTCAATGTAGATAAATGCAAGGTTCTGAAGCTCGGGAGTGTCCATAACCCTAGCACTTATAAGTTAAATAATGTAGAACTTAACCATACAGATTGCGAAAAGGACTTGGGGGTTATGGTAAGCAGGAACCTTAAACCAAGACAGCAATGCCTAAGCGTACGTAATAAGGCAAATCGATTACTGGATTTATATCAAGAAGTGTAAGCAACAAAGTCAGAGGTCATACTGCACTTTATACACATTAGTAAGGGCTCACCTAGATTATGCATTCAATCTGGTTTCCATATTACAGAATGGATATAAATTCGTTAGAAAAACATTCAGCGTAGGATGACTAAATTAATACATAGCATAGAAATCTTCCTTATGAAGAAAGATTGAAGACTCTTAAGTTACATTCATTTGTTAGAACGAAGAATGAGGGGAGACCTGATCGAAGTGTATAAGTGGAAGATAGTATTAATAAAGGGGAATATTAACAAGGTCTTGATATAACTCTCCAAGAGAGAACCGCGCATGTAATGGATTTTAAAGTAGATAAGTTTAGATTTAGAAAGGACAATAGGAAAGATTGGTTTGGAAATAGGGTAGTTATATGATGGAACAGTCTACCTAGTTGGGTATTGAGGCTAGGACTTTGGGTTAGTTTCAAATTTAGGTTGTTAAATACACATATTGGGAGGGTAGGATTTGAGAGGGACTTGCACATCATAGAGCTTATTTCTTGGTTAGCTTGAAAATTGGGTAGTTCAAATGTTTGTTAGAGGGATGAATTGTAAAGTAAAGAACCTGCTAGTTAGGGCATCACCTGCTGCAGTGTTCCTCCTTATCTTATGTTCTAATGTTCTTTGATAAGTATAAAAAGATTGGGAGTGGGTTGGATTTGGAGTGGACTTTGCACATCTGAGCTTATTCTTGGGTAGCATTTGAAATTGGGTTGGTCAATGTTTGTTAGGTGGGATGAATTGTAAAGGACCTGCCTAGTATGGGCCAACAGGCCTGCTGCAGAGTTCCTCCTTTCATATTTCTTATTATGTTTCTTATGTTCTTATTTAGAAAGGACATAGGAAAGTAATGGTTTGGAAATCGGGTAGTTGATGAGTGGAACAGTCTACCCTAGTTGGGTTTATTGAGGCAAGGACTTGGAGTAGTTTCAAATTTAGGTTGGATAAAGTACATGAGTGGGAGGGGTTTGATTGAGTGGGACTTGCACATCGGTAGCTTGTTTCTTGTTGGCATTGAAATTTGGGTTGGTCAAATGTTTTGTTAGTGGGATGAATTGTAAAGGACCGGCCTAGTATGGGCCACAGCGGGCCGTGCTAGCAGTGTTCCTCTTTCTTATGTTTCTTATGTTCATATGTTACATTCATTTTTTAGACGAAAGAATGAGGGGAGACCTGATCAAGTGTATAAGTGGAAGATAAGGTATTGGGTGGTCAAAATGTTTGTTAAGTGGGATGAATTGTAAAAGACCAGTCTAGTATGGGCCAACAGGCCTGACTGCAGTGTTCCTTCTTTCTTAAGTCTATGTATTATAAAGGTAAATAACAAGGTCTTGAGGATAACTCTCCAAGTGAGAACCCGCAGTATAATGGATTTAAATTAGATAATTTAGATTTAGAAAGGAACCATAGGAAAGTATTGGTTTGGAAATAGGTTAGTAGATGATGGAACAGACCTACCTAGTTGGGTAATGAGCCTAGGGACTATGGGTAGTTTCAAATTTAGTTGTATAAAGTACATGCGTGGAGGGTTTTGGATTAGACTGGGACTTGAACACCAGAGCTTATTTCTTGGGAGCATTGAAAAAATTGGTTTTGTCAAATGTTTTTAGTGGGATGAATTGTGAAGGACCTCCCCTAGTATGGGCCAACAGGCCCTGCTGCATGTTCCCTCCTTTCTTATTTCTTATGTTCTTATGGAAAACACAAGGACAAAAGTGCACTAAGTGTCACACTTTATGAAATGTAACTTTAGTTGCAAATGTGTACTTTTACCTTTGCATATTGTCTAAAGGGAAATTGATGAAAAAAAAGGTCTAATATATTAAGTTGCGACGCTAAAAAAAATAACCTTGGGTAGTTTAAAAATTTAGGTTGAATAAATACATTAGGAGAGGCATTGTATTAGATCGTTTCTTAAACACGAGTAAATATAATTATCCCAGCTTTTTCTTGAGAAGCATTGAAAATAATATTTGGCAAATAATTTGATAGTGGAAATAGATTGTGAAGTCGGCATATCAGATTGATTTGATTCTATCTAAAATTGATGGACCTGTATTTAGCACAGAGGTCGAACTTACTTAGCACAGATTCGACCTGTACTTAGCTTTTGAGATGAGACCAGTTTTTGCTCCAGAGCGACTGTACTTGCTCATAGGAGACCTGTCCTTAGCATCAACGTGACCTGTACTTAGCCTCAGACGTACCTGTACTTAGATCCAGAGGAAACCGTACTTAGCTCAGAGGTGACCTGTATTTAGCTCAGTGATGACTTGCAGAATGCACACAGAGCTTATTTCTTATGTAGACATTGAAAATGTGTTGCGAAAAAATGTTTGTATTGGATGAAATTGTAAAGGACCGTGCCTGTATAAGGCCAACAGGCCTCCCTGCACTGTTCTTAACTTTCTTAAGTTCTTAGTATGGGGCCAACAGGCCTACTGCAGTTTTCCACTCCCACCTCAATTCTCATGTTTCTCTTTTGTAGTTTTGCTATAGTATATTTTTTTGTTTTTTAACAGATCTCTTTTAAATGATCTAAGTGCTGTACCATCATTGAAGCTAAACACTGAGTAGTTTTGAAAATGTTTAGATAAATACAAGAGTGTGAGTTAGACCTGAAAAGCTTGCCGATTGTAGTCAATTCTGTGCACCATGTTTTAGTGATATGAAGCTTGTAACTGACTAAGTAAGAGACAGAAAAGACTCGGTCTTCCTCTCGTGGGCCACTAGGCCTGCTACAATGCTCTAATAATAATATTAGATTTATTGACAAAATACTTGGAAAATTCAAATACGTCATTAATGAGACTCTTTGAACATTAAAATGGATAAAAATACCGACAGGTTGTTAGGTAAGCACACATATCAACAGTTAGGTTCATTATTTTGAACGTTCGCCCTACACAGTAGCTTCTATCAGTCGAGTACAGAAAAGATGATATAAGCATAAGATACATGAAGACGATGAAATCAGTCCATCACCCATAAGTTTTGAGGTGGTCAGTCCTGTCGGTAAATTTATACCAATTTTAATGTTCATTCTGTCAGACACTGCAACACAATGGTATCTTGGTACAGTACCTACAATCATATTCTACAACCTCTACTAGTGAGAAAACGGCTGGATTTGAAGAGGGACCTGACTCCCAACATCTGAGTTCTTACCACTCCTAGTGACCTACGTCTCACCGTTGCGCTATAAAAAGGCTTCCCCATCCTGTCACTACATCTCCATATTGTTTCATTCTATGGAAACAATGCTCTTCTCCAGACTGAGGGACTGACCACCTCAAAACCTTTAAGGGTGATGGACTGATTACAATCGTCTTCAATATCTTCTCTTCTATCAACTTTTACTGTACTCGACTGAGAAGCTCCTGTGTAGGCGAAAAAAAACGTTTCAAAATAAAGATACCTCACTGTTGCTTATGTGTCTACCTAACTACAATGAGACCTTTATTGAGTAATCTTGTCAACTAAAAAATCTTTTGGTCAGTTAATCAATCCTTAATGAATACAACAAACCTGACATCATGCTTTGATACATTTGATCATTGTTTCTGTATTTTTTATGGAGAATGATGACGCATCAATCAAGAATCCATAAATATTGTGCATTGGTGTTTTGTGCAACATCTCGAAGACATTCTGCCAAAGTAGAAGATTTGTGGAAAACGTAAACGAGAAGTGCAATTGTTTTTCTGCAAATATAACTTTCTTTGAGAGTATTTCAAATTAGTAACATATATTGCAAGGCAAATTTCATAATCTCCATAGCATTTAGCTTTTCTTCGACATTCGAATGATGCTCTTCTCTCGTCCAAGACAACGAACCTCAGAAATTGACTATCCATTCTTGAAGAACTTGGGAACGACCGATTGAAACAAGCAAGAAAATTCCTATTAGCCTTCAGTAACAGTCTTTCATTTATAAGCACATTCACCTAATACTTATCATCACCTACAGTATACTTCAAAAGGCGACCTGACTAACAAAGAAAATAAAGACTAGCATTCGTTCCCTTTATAAATGCATAAGAAAGGAGATCACTGCAGCAGCCTTTGGGTCCATACTCTGCAGTCCTTTACAATCCATCCCACGTACAAGCTTTGCCAAATCCAATTTTTCAATGCTTCACCTAAAAAATAGGTCTGATAACACTGTCCACGTCATTTGCAAGAGCCACTCTAAATACAAGAGGTGTTTTCTGAACAAAGATGTCCAGTTGTGTGCAGTGTCTGGATACAATACTGAGAGGTTGTAATAAGACTCACGTCAACAGTAAGGTAACAACTTTATTCCGAAACGTATCGCTTCAAGTCGGCTTCTTCAATCCGAATACAGAAAGTAGGCGGAACAGTAGAGATATGAAGATGAAGAAATCAGTCCATCACCCTTGATATCGTAAATTTGAGATTGGAGAGTTCAGTTCCATAGTCCAGGAAAAAATTTAAAGGCTGGAATACTGGATGATTCACTTATTTTATAAATAACCCTGTGGAGATAGGTTTAGATACAGGATCATACACCTCATCTGAAGCGACAGAATAGAAATACTTGGAACATAAAAAAGAAGGAACCTGCAGCAGCCTACTGTTCATGTGAGACAGGTCCCATGTCTCCCAATGACCTAACCCAAGAACCCAATGTAGTCAGGTATTCGTTTGTAAATTGAATGTGCATTAGAGAAATTTTTTTTTGCAACTCTATTTTGATGGTAAAACATTGGTAGCATCAAATATGTTGGATAAATTTGTGAGTAAGAAACAGGTTGTATTTAAATTGGGACATGCATCTCAGGTAAACAGTTATCAAAGATCATTGGGCTTGGGTAAAACTGAAAATGATCTTTGCATTGTTCCCAATTTTCTGAACCATGTGCTGATATCGAAAGAAAGGTCCTGGTAATAGGTAGTTTGGTTTGGTAATTTGGGTACTTAGATTGGTAATAGGGTAATTAAGGTTTGTCAATACAGAGTTTTATTAAACTATAGTTTGTTAATAACTAAAGATTAATGGGATTAAATAGATTACTGGGATTTAAATAGATACTGGGGATTTATATCAAGAAGTGTAAGCAACAGAAACCAGAGGTCATACTGCAGCTTTATACATCATTAGTAAGGCCTCACCTAATTATGAAGCTCAATTTCTGGTCTCTATAATTACAGAATGGACATAAATTCGTTAGAAGACATTCAGCGTATGGATGAATAAATTAGTACATAGCATTAGAAAATCCGCATTAAGGATTTAAATCAATAAGTTTAGAATTATCGGTATTAAGTCTGAAGTAACGGGAATTAAGTCTGAAGTAACGGGTATTAAGTCTGGAAGTGTGGTCGGGGGGGGGGATAAAGTCTGAAGTAACACATACAAGTCTGTTTGGATAGAATTTTCAGAGGGGCATGAAAAATTAATTTTAGTGTGATATACCGTCCACCCAAATTTAGATAGTGGACCATGGGATACTATTATGGAGGAAATTGGTTAGGGCCACAAGGCACGATAATGTAGTAATTCTAGGAGACTTTAACATAGTCAATTGATTGAATTTCTTGACTGGGAATTGTATCATAACGATTATCTTAGAAGTAGTTTCAGATTGTTTTTTGAAGCAGTTTGTGACAGAACCTACAAGGGGTAATAACCTGCTTGACCTTAGTTCTGTGCAAACAATGACACCCCCTTGCTAATATTTTAGAAGTTTCAGAGAACTGGGTGCTAGCGGCCACAAATCAATTACATGTAGAATTGAAATGGAAGTATGAAGTAGGATAACCAGTAAACAGTCCCAGATTTTTCGCTTATCAAGATTACGATGGGGCTTAGAGAAACACTTATCATCTTTGACTGGGGTAACGAAGAGATCTATCAATAAGACAAGTTTCTGGAACACATACAGCAGCTCAAAAACGTTTATCCCTTATAAGGAAATTAGATCAAATAGAAATGACCCAAAATGGATGAAATAATAAGGGCTGAAATATCTCTAGGGCATACAAAGGAATTTATAGCGTATCAAAGAGGCAGAGGGGTCATCTTATGATCAGTATATGACAATAAGAGACATTAAAAAGGGGATTAAGAAAAGCTAAAAGGACTATTGAAATTAAAGTTGCTAGGGATTCTAAAAAAAAACCTTAACCCTAAAAGTTTTCAGGTCTATAGAACAAAAGTCAAAGATAATATAGGTCCCCTTAAAAATAACTAATGGCAATCTACTGACAAAGAGAATGAAATGTGCTCGATTTAAATAATTTTATTTTCTCTCGGTTTTTACACAGGAAGACACTAATAATATTCCGGTAATTAATTTTTATAGTGGATCAGAAGAAGATTAAATTATAGTAAACAACAAGTCCACTAGTGAATGGGTGTGAACATATAGACAGACTGAAGCAAATAAGGTCACCGGGTCTGATGAGGTTTTTTTCAAGGTTCTAAAGGAATGGCACAATGGAAGTCTGTGACCATTAACTAAAATTTTTAATTTATCTCTTCAAACAGGTGCAGTGTCCTGATATGTGGAAATGGTCTAATGTAATTCCTATTTTTAAAACAGGGGACAAGTACGCTACGTCAAATTACCTATACGCCAATAAGCCTGACCTCAATTGTAGGCAAAATAACTAAGATTCAATTATAGCTGAGATTATAAGAAGCCATCTCGAAAAGCATAGCTTGATTATGATACTCAGCATGGATTCACAAGAGGCCGGTCCTTGTCTAACTAATTTATTACTTCTTCAGTAAAGCTTTTGGAGGCCGTTGACCACGATAAAGAATTTGATATTAATTTACTTAAGATTTTAGTAAGGCATTTGATAGAGTTCCGCACCAAAGACTGATTGAAAGATAAGTAGCAGCTCAATGGCATTGGGGAAGGGGTGCTCTCGTGATCGAATCATGGCTCACAGACAGGAAGCAAAGAGTGTCCATAAAGGGGGTTTAAATCCGAGTGGGATCGTAACAAGTGGCTTTTCCTCAGGGATCAGTCTTGGGCCCCGTTGGTTGTTATAATAATATCAATGATCTTGAGAAAGGAATTGCCTATGATTATGAGCAAATTCGCCCCCGATTTGAAAAACACGAAGATAGGTAGGATAATTGATTCAAACGTAGATGTTAGGGAACTTCAGGAGGATTTAGACAAACTCCCACTCTTGGTCAGAAAGGTGCAGATGGGCATTCAATGTATATAAATGCAAGGTCTGAAAGCTCGGGAGTGTCCATAACCCTAGCACTTATAAGTTAAATAATGTAAACGTAAACCATACAGATTGCGAAAAGGACTTGGGAGTTATGGTAAGGCAGGATACCTAAAACCAAGACAGCAAATGCTAAGCTATGTAATAGGCAAATAGATTACTGGATTTATATCAAGAAGTTAAGCAACAGAAGTCCAGAGGTCAATACTGCAGCTTTATACATCATTATAAGGCCTCACCTAGATTATGCAGTTCAATTCTGGTCTCCATATTACCAGAATGGATATAAATTCGTTAGAAAACATTTCAGCGTAGGATGACTAAATTAATTACATAGCATTAGAAATCTTCCTTATGAAGAAAGATTGAAGACTCCTTAAGTTACAAAATCCATTTTGTTAGACGAAGATGAAGGGGAGACCTGTTCGAAGTGTATAAGTGGAAGATAGGTATTACTAAAGGGGATATTAACAAAGGTCTTGAAAAATATCTCTCCAAGAGAGAACCCGCAGTAATGGATTTAAAAGTAGAATAAGTTTAGATTAGAAAGGAACATAGGAAAGTATTGTTGGAAATAGGGTATTAGATAGTGGAACAGTCTACCCTAGTTTGGGTTATATGAGGCTAGGACATTTGTATTTCAAATTAGGTTGGATAAATACATGAGTGGATGGTTGGATTTGAGTGTGACTTGGCACATCAGAGCTTATTTCTTGGTGCATTGAAAATTGGTATGTCAATGTTGATAGTGGATGAATGTAAAGGACCTGCCTAGTATGGGGGCCAGCTGCCTGCTGCAGTGTTCCCTTTCTTATGTTCTTATGTTCTATAAGTACAAGAGAGGAGTGGTTGGATTTGATTTGGGACTTGCACATCATAGCTTATTTCTTGGTAGCATTGAAATTTGGGTTGGTCAAATGTTTGTTAGTGGGATGAATTGTTAAAGTACCTTCCTATATGGGCCAACAGCCTGCTGCAGTGTCCCTCCATTCTTATGTTTTCTTATGTTCTTTATGTTTCTTATTTAGAAGGACATAGGAAAGTATTGGTTTGAAAAAGGGTAGTTGATGAGTGGAACAGTCCTTATAATCCTAGTTGGTTATTGAGGCTAGGACTTTGGGTATTTCAAATTTAGGGATAAGAACATGAGTGGGAGGGGTTGGATTTGAGTGGGACTTGCACTCGGAGCTGGTTTCTGGGTGGCATTGAAAGTTGGGGTGGTCAAATGTTGTTAGTGGGATGAATTGTACATGACTCTGCCTAGTATGGGCCTGCGGGCTGCAGCAAGTGTCCCCACCTTTCTTATGTTCTTATGTTTCTTATGTTACATTCATGTTGTTAGACGAAGAATGAGGGGAGACCTGATCAGTGAAGTGTATAAGTGGAAGATAGTATTGGATTGTCAAATTAGTAGTGGGATAATATTTTAAAAAACCTGTCTAGTATTGGGCCAACCGGCCTGCTGCAGTGTTTCCTCCATCTTATGGTCTTATGTATTAATAAGAAAAGGGGAAATTACAAGGTCATGAGGATATCTCTCACAAGAGAGAACCCGCAGTAATGGATTAAAATTAGATAAGTTTAGATTTAGAAAGGACATAGGAAGTATAGTATTGGAATAGGGTAGTAGATGAGTGGAACAGAACTAACCTAATTGGGTTTTGAGGCTAGGACTTTGGTAGTTTCAAATTAAGGTTTGGATAGATACATGATTGGGAGGGGTTGATTAGAGTGGGACTTGAAACAGCCTGAGCAATATTTCTTGGGTACATTGAAAATTGGTTTGGTCAATGTTTTGTTAGTGGGATAATGTGATGAGACCAGCCTAGTAAAGGGGCCAACAGGCCTGCTTGCAGTGTTCCTCCTTTCTTATGTTCTAAGTTTCTTATGGAAACACAAGGACAAAAGCGCCACTAATGTCACACTTTATGAAATGTAACTTTAGTTGCAAATTGTGTACTTTTAACTTTGCATATTGTCCTAATAGGGAAAATGGATGAAAAAAAAGGTTACAAAGTAGAGTTGCGACGCTAAAAAAACCCTGGGTATTTTAAAAATTTAGAGGTTGGATAAATACATTTAGTGAGAGGCATTGGATTTGATCGTTTCTTAAACAGAGTAATAGAATTATCAACGGGGGCGGTTAAGCAGTGAAAATAATATTTGGCAAATAATATAGTTAGTGAAATAGATTGTGAAAGTCGTGCATATTCAGATTGATTTGATTCTATTCAAATTGATGGTCCTGTATATAGCACAGATGCATCTGTACTTAGCACAGATTCGACGTACTTAGCTTTGAGTGAGGACCGGTTTTTTTAGCTCAGAGTGAGCTGTACTTTGCTCAGAGTCATTGAGCCTGTCCTAGCTCAGACTGACACCCTGTACTTAGCTCAACGGACCAGTACTTAGATCCAGAGAAACCTGTACTTAGCTCGAGGTGACCTGTATTTAGCTCAGTGAAGACTTGCAGATGCACATCAGAGCTTATTTCTTATGTAGCTGAAAATTGGGTTGCGGCAGCATGTTAGTATTGGATAATTGTAAAGGACCCTGCCTAGTATAGGCCAACAGGCCCTCCTGCACTGTACTTACTTTCTTATGTACTTAGTATGGGCCAACAGGCCCTACTGCCGTGTTTTCCACCTTCAAGTTCTCATGTTTTCTCTTTTGTAGATTTTGCCTATAGTAATTTTTTGTTACAGATCTCTTTTAAATGATCTAATGCTGTAACCATCATTGAAGCTAAAACAATGTGGAGGGTTGGGGGGAATAGGGGGTAGAAAAATACAAGAGTGTGAGTTAGACCTGAATAGCTTGCGATTGTAGGTCAGATTCTGTCTCCTTGTTTTTTAAGTGGATATGAGCTGTAACTGACCTAAAGTAGAGACAGAAGTGACTAGGTCTTCCTCTCGTGGAGCCGCCTAGGCCTGCTACAATGCTCTAATAATAATATTAGATTTATTGAACAAATACTTTGGGAAAAATTCAAAGACGTCGTTAAATTAAATGAGACTCTTGAACATTAAAATGGTATAAAAAAACCACAGGTTGTTAGGTAAGACACATATGCACCAGTTAGGTATCTTTATTTTTAAACGTTTCGCCTACACAGAAGCTTCTTCAGTCGAGTACTAGAAAAAGTTGTATAGAAGCAGAAGAACTTGAAGACGTGTAAATCAGTCCATCACCCTTAAAGTTTTGAGGTGGTCAGTCCCTGTCGGTAATTTATACCATTTTAATGTCAATCTTTCAGACACTGCACACAAGGTATCTTGTACAGACCTACAATCAACTTCTACAACCTCAACTAGTGAGAACGCTGGATTAGAGAGGGGACTGACGCTCCCAACATCTGATTCTTACCTCACCTAGTGACCTACGTCTCACCTGTTGCGCAATAAAAAGGCTCCACCTCTGTCACTTCAATCTCCATATTGTTCATTCTATGGAACATGCTCTTCTCCAGACTGATGGACTGAACCACCTCAAAACTTTAAGGGTTAGGACTGATTACATCGTCTCAAGTATCTTCTGCTTCTATCAACATTTTTCTGTAGCTCGACTGGAAGAAGCCTACCTGTTAGGCGAAACGTTTTCAAAATAAAGATACCTAACTGTTGCATATGTTTCTACTAACAACAATGATACACTTTATATGAGAAAATCTTGTCACTAAAGCATTGGTGTCAGTTTATTCAATCTAAGATACAAACTGACATCATGCTTTGATAACATTGATCAATGATTCTCCTGTATTTTATATGGAGAATGAATGAAGCACAATCAAGAACCATAAATATTGAGTGAATTGTGTTTGTGCAACATCTCGAAGACTTTCAGCAAAGTAGAAGATTTTGTGGAAAACGTTTAACAGAAGTGCAATTGTTATCTGCAAATATACTTTCTTGAGAGATTTCTAATTAGTACATATCTTGCAAGGCAAATTTTCATAATCTTCCATAGCATTTAGCTTTTTCTTCGACATTCGAATGATGCTCTTCTCTCGTCCAAGACAACGAACCCTCTGATAATGACTATCCATCTTGAAGAACTTGGGAACGCGACCCGATTGAAACAAAGGCAAGAAATTCCTATGAGCCTTCAGAACAATCTTCAATTTATAAGCACATCCACCTAATACTTATCATCACCTGACAGATTACTTCAAAAGGCACCTGACTTAACAGAAGAAAATAAAGACTCGCAATCGTTCCTTAATGAACATACAGAAAGGGTGATCACTGCAGCAGGCCTGTTGGGTTCATACTCGGCAGGTCCTTTACAATCCATACCCGCTACCAAAGCATTTGCCAAAACCAATATTCCATGCTCCCTAAAAATAAGGTCTGTTAACTCTATCCACACATTTGCAAGAGCCACTCAAATACAAGAGGTGTTTCTGTACTAAGATGCATTGTGTTGCAGTGTGTCTGTTATACAATACTGAGAGGTATTTTTTTGGTAAGTAAGAACTCACAGCAACAGTTAGGAACTTTATTCGAAAAACGTATCGCCTTCAGAGTAGGCTTCCTTTCAGTCGAATACAGAAAGAGCAGGAACAGTAGAGATATGAAGATATGTTAATCAGTCAATCACCCTGATTTCGTAATTCGAGATTGGAGAAGTTCAGTTTCCATAGTCAGGAATAAATTTAAAGGTGGGAAATAACATGGATGAATCACTAATTTATGATATCCTTGAGATAGGTTTAGATACTAGGATCCTACACTCTCATCTGAAGCGACAGAATAGAAAATACTTGTTGAACATAAAAAAGAAGACCACTGCAGCAGGCTACTGGTTCAAGTGAGACAGGTCCATGTCTCCAAAGAACTAACACCAAGAACCCCAATGTAGTCAGGTATTCGTTTGTAAATGAAATTGTGCCTTAGAGAAATTTTTTTTGCACACTAGTTTTTGAATTGAAAACTTGGGTAGCATCAATTTTGGGGTTAAATTTGTGAGTAAGACAGTTGTATATAAATGGAACATGCATCTCAGTGAAACAGTTATCAAAGATCATTGCTTGGGTAAAACTGAAAATGATCTTGCATATGCTTCCCAATTTCTGAACATGTCCTTGATATCGAAAGAAAGGTCTCTGGTAAAGGGTAGTTGGTTTGGTAATGGGTACCCTTTAGTTGGTAATAGGGAAATTAGGTTTGTCAATACTATAGTTTGTTAATTACAATAGATTAATGTATTAAATAGATTACTGGGATTTAAATAGATTACTGGGATTTATATCAGAAGTGTAAGCAACAGAAGTCCAGAGGTCATACTGCAGCTTTATACATCATTAGTAAGGCCTCACCTAGATTATGAAGCTCAATTCTGGTCTCTATATTACAGA
This sequence comes from Cherax quadricarinatus, assembly GCF_026875155.1. NCBI lineage: Eukaryota > Metazoa > Arthropoda > Malacostraca > Decapoda > Parastacidae > Cherax > Cherax quadricarinatus. Next base: position 707 of record NW_026506964.1, on the reverse strand, counting down.
ATGGACATAAATTCGTTAGAAGACATTCAGCGTATGATGACTAATTTAGTACATAGCATTAGAAATCCGCAGTAATGGATTTAAATCAGATAAGTTTAGATTACGGGTATTAAGTCTGAAGTAACGGGTATTAAGTCTGAAGTAACGGGTATTAAGTCTGAAGTTTCGGGTATTAAGTCTGAAGTAACACATACAGAGTCTGTTTGGATAGAATTTTCAGAGGGGCATGAAAAATTAATTTTAGGTGTGATATACCGTCCCCAAATTTAGATAGGGACCAGGGGAAGACTATTATGGGAGGAAATTGTTAGGGCCACAAGGCACGATAATGTAGTAATTCTAGGAGACTTTAACTTTAGTCATATTGATTGGAATTTCTTGACTGGGAATTTAGAATCATACGATTTCTTAGAAGTAGTTCAGGATTGTTTTTTGAAGCAGTTTGTGGACAGAACCTACAAGGGGTAATAACCTGCTTGACTTAGTTCTGGCAAACAATGACTACCCTTGTTAATAATTTAGAAGTTTCAGAGGAACTGGGTGCTAGCGACCACAAATCAATTACATGTAGAAATTGAATGGAAGTATGATAGTAGGGATAACTCAGTAACAGTCCCAGATTTTCGCTTAGCAGATTACGATGGGCTTAGAGAACACTTTCATTTTGCTTTGGGGGAACGAAGAGATCTATCAATATCAGTTTTTTC
>NW_026506963.1:0-17756 GCF_026875155.1 Cherax quadricarinatus | reverse complement strand
CAGGGTCCAAGGCCCAAATCTGAAGTGGTGCCCAAGTGTCCAAGAATTTTCAAAAAAAAAAAAAAAAAGAAGTTATTTTTTCTTATGAAATGGTAGAGAATCTTTTTGTGAAGGTAATAAAACAAAAAGTAAGAAATTTGATGGAAAATTGACGAAATTATGCTCTCGCGAATTTTGATGTGTCAGCGATATTTACGAATCTGCGATTTTGCCGACTTTGACTCCCAGTTTAGGCCAATTACATTATTCCAGTCAACCAAATTCTTAGCTATTTCACTAGTATTACTTCTATTCTATCGATTGAGCACAAGAAATCGCCAAGTCAACTGTTTCAACTACAAAATAAAGTGATCGGAAATTGTTAATTTGACCAATTTAACACAAAGTTCAAAATATTCCAATTTCAAAATGGGGTCCAGAATAAACAATGTAGGTATTCCTGGAACTAAACTAACGTTTCCTCTGTTCATTAGTTACATTTTGAGGCTTTACAAATAAATTCCATTTTGATTTTTTATTCACATAATGAATTTTTATTCACACCAAAAAATAGAAGATTTACTGTTATGCAATACTGTAATAAGTGTATAAATATCATCACCATATTTGTGAATGTATATCAGACCCACCAGCTGGTGTGTATTAGATGTGTGAGGTTGTTTGTTTACTCTTGAATATCGGCAAAAATTTAACATTTCCGCTACTTTGAGCTCAGTTTCAAGCCATTTCCAGTGCTAAAACCAATCAAAATCATCTCTATTTCTGTAATATGTCTTCCATTCTATCAAATGAGACTAAGAAATCGCAAATACAACTATAAAAAACATACGAAAAAAACACTGCAAATTCGCTGTTTTAATTGAAAAATCATGATTTCAGTTTTTTTTTCTCTCATTATACAGTGTGCTGCAGGATCTGTTTTATGTGGTGCACAATACCACATAGATGTATTCTCTCATATCTAGGCCCAAATGTACCACTCACAGTTTATCAGAGTGAGCTGAGCTCATGACGTAGATCTACGGTTTGGACCCTGAACGTAAAGCCGTAGATCTACGGGACGGACCCTGAAAGGGTTAAAAGGAAAAAAGAGCATATGGTACCCAGGCATCCCCAATTATTTCAATATGGAACACAGTGAGTGCACACACCCATTCTCTCATGTCTAGGTGACTCAGGCTTATTGTGGCAATGTTGAATGATGACAAAGAAAACGTATATATACGTTTGGGGCGCTACGCGCGTGAACGTATATATACGTTTGGACCGTTTAATGGTTAATTTGGCATAACAATCCTTTACATTGTGATTACCCAAACACCTGATACATCTGTCAAGTTCCTCCAATCTTTCAAATTTATCATTCCATGAATTGTATGCATTGCAATTCTTAGAAAAATGAGTACTCTTACAGAAGAGACAATCTCTCCTTTCTTTGACTGGTTTCTTATTAACTGGGCTACTCTTAGGAGGGTACTTATTCTTCTTACCTTGTGGAGAATCATTATTTCCGATTCCTGCTCCTTGATATGCCCCTATGTAACTCCTTTTAGGAAATGAATTTTGATTATTAACATTAGGATACACAAATAACCCGCACATAAAAGAGAGAAGCTTACGACGACGTTTCGGTCCGACTTGGACCATTGACAAAGTCACACTGTGACTGTGAGTGTGACTTTGTCAATGGTCCAAGTCGGACCGAAACGTCGTCGTAAGCTTCTCTCTTTTATGTGCGGGTTATTTGTGTATCGTTCCAGTCACGGTATTGTGCCTTTTTGTTATTTAACATTAGGATAATTTTTCCCTTTGTGAAACTTGGCAGATACCTCAGAGTTATCATGTGTTGCATCTTTAAAATGAGTTAGTTGGCTGGTCTGCAACTGAACAATTAATTCTTGTAGACCTAGTCTTATTTCCTCCAGACCAAAATAATCCTTGTGATATTTGTTGGAGAGCCATTCAAGTGTTTTACAATTTAATTTATTCTGTACCATGGCACTCAATAACCAGTCTGATTCCTTCAGATTATTTTTATTACTTAAAGCTTTGAGAGTGCTCTCCAGTTCAACTTTAAACTGCTGTAAACCTTTGTAAGTGTGATCTGGAGATTTTAAATTAACAAAGATATTCACTAGATCCAACCTACTTTGTTCTATATTACCATAATTGACCTTCAACAAGTCAACTGCTTCCTTGTAAGAATCATCTACATTGGGTAAAGGCTTGTATGAGTATGTGAGCATCTCCTCTTACCTGTCCTTTGAGGTAAAATAATTTAGTTACACAGGCTAGGTCACTCCTGTCATGCACAGCTGCTTTAAAAATTGACCAAAATTCCTCGCAATTTTCACCAGGATTAAACACAGGCAAACACAATTCTGGGAGTTTTGGCAAAGACATATTATTGTTAGAGCAGATGACCAACTGCCTGGTTACACATTTTAATTTATTCAAGGCCTGACTTTTACAAGAAAGATTCTTTTCTCTAATTCATAATCTGATTACTCATGAGATCTATTTCAGTCTCATCTACACAGTTTTACTAATAAATTCCTTCATATTTGTTGTAATATAATTTGTATGAATTATATTATTACCTAAAGCATCTAAATACAATTTTAAATCATCAGTATTCACAGTTTCTTGATTCATTAATTCCAACCATTTATTATATGCCTTGGTTACATGACCATTTCTAGCTTGCATGATCTTTCCTTTGCACTATATTCCAAATGTTTGTCTTCGAATATTAATTTTCCACATTTTTCAGCCATGATGCAATGTATTAAATTCCACTTTAATTAATATCACCTGATTACAACTTCACCTTTGAATATTATTATTTTATTATAATCAAAAAGAATGCTAAGCCACAAGGCTAAACAGAGCTGCATGTAGGAAGGCAGCGAGGATAATTGGCTGCAGAAGGGAGGAGGGATGATCAGTAGGATAACAGAGAAAACAGCGGGCAGGGATAGTACGGGGGTAGAGGGTAGCAAGTAGATGGAAGTAGAAAGGGCTTGGAAGGTATCAAATTTGTAAGTAAGTCGGTTGTTTTCAAAAGTCAATGTGAGAGTCTGGATGAAAGGTGGGTCCATCAGCGAGAAGCGGAAGGTAAGAGAGAGCAGCAGAGCGAAGAACGACGACGGAGGTAAATACTGCGTGCACGTTGATAAAGTGGGCAGGTCCAACAGAATGTGGCTGACTGATAATGGAAACTTGTCAATTTCTCTCTCACAGAGAGTAGCAGGCGCCTCTCCATGAGAATCCATGAGTAAGCCGCGTATCTGGCCAATGCGAAGACGGAGAGAGTAGTCTCCCATCCTCGACACTGGTGATAAGAAACGGCCAGTAACCTATACTCGGTTTAATAGATTGAAGTTTTGGTGTCCGAGCATAGTAGACACAACGTTGTTGCCCAATGGGTGTGAAGTTGGGAAGATATTGCAGCTAAATAGTCCGTAAATGGAATACCTCTACATGAAACGTGTAGTCATGTACTGCAGACCGCAGCAGACAGTGTCTGCTGTTCATTGCCCTGTACGTCACACATGACCAGGGACCCAACAAAAACACTCTTTATGCTTGGAAAAGATGCGGCCGTAGCCGAAAGTTGGATACGGAGGACTAAGGGTGAAGTGTATCAAATTTCTTGTATAGCCTTTAAGCACTTAAAGGGAGTCTGAGACAACCCCAAATTATGACACAGGCATAGATGCATACAATCAGTGGGCTGTAAGGATAGCATACAATTCAGCATAAAAAACTACCGAAGATAAGTAATGCCCATGTATGAACGCTGTCCGAAAACACTGCTGCGAATCTAAACATACGCTTGTCAGAAGACCTTAGATCCATCTGTGACACAGCAATGGCATGAAAGAGGAGTGAAAGTGTCAAGAAAAGAGAAGCGGGAATGACCGTAGACAGTTGGGCTTTCGAGCAAGAGAGAGAAAGAACCACTTGAACAGCTGGAACTTCCCCAGGGGGGTAGGGAAAAGTGAGGATGCAACATGTACATAGAAAGGTGGTAATTGAAGAGAAGACAAGAGGCGAATGAAGGCGAAAGAGCAGGGACGGAGTAAACAAGGGCGGCGAACAAATTAAAGAATGTCTACTAATATCTGTGACCTTTCTATAAATGGAAGGATTGCGGAGATCATAAGCGTACATCGTAGCAAGAGGCAATGTGCATCATGGCGATTGGAATAAGGATGGAACCGTTCGCTTCTGCATAAGCTCTCGACAGGGAAGAGCGAAAAGCACCAAGGCATAACTAATCCGTGGTGGATGAATGGGTTAAGGCTATAGAGTAGCAGTAGATGCCGCTGAATAGATCTGGTCACCATCACAAGTTTCCGATAAGATAAAGGTTTGGAATGTAGTCGAAGGAAGGGTTTGACGATCAGCTCCCCCGAATGAAAGATGAGCAAGGGTTTTAAAGAAGGTTAGTCCGGGGCTGTGGACAAGTTGCCCTTCAGAGAGGTAATGTGAGGTTTTCTCAGGATAACCTTCAATCAAAGAGAGGCCCGAAACTTGAGCTTGAATCACGTTCAGGGATACGGGAGCCATAGAGTAACAAAGGATGATCGAAGATGAAAGAGCGTCTAGTGAAAGTAATTAGGTGGTTTCAGTGCTGGAAAATTTAAACCCACGTGTGGTGCCCAATTGTAAACAGGTCGGTCGACTGCATGCTGAGAGAAACTGTAATAAGGGTGACAGTCAGCGCCCGACCGGCAATAGCGAAGTCATCAACATAGAGTGATGACCAAATATTTGAGGGAAGACTAGAAGCCAAATCATAATTATATCAAGGAGAAAAAGTCTTGTGCTCAAACACATCTCGAGGGACAACCCTTTGTCTTGGATAAAGTCCGGGTAGAGCACATTATTAAACCGAACACGAAATGCCCCCCCGGCAGTTAAAAAGTTCTAAGGAAGGATGGTAGATGCCTTGAAGGCCTAAGGATTGGGCTTGGGCTAAATATTAATACTCCAAGTTGTGTCATATGCCTTCTCAAGGTCAAAAAATATGCAATAACTGAGTGGTTTTTCGCAAGGCATTACACGAACATACGTATCCAAGCTAGTAAGGGGTCTATGGTAGAACGTCCCTTAACGAAAGCCATATTGACGGAGTGAGAGACTGTTGTTTGTCCTCTAAGATACCACACTATACGTCTATTACTAGGGCGTGTCATCACTTTGCAAACTGCACTGGTAAGAGCAATGGACGAATAGGGGAGTTTTCATGTCCCCGTAGTGCCTTGTTGCGGAAGGGAGAACAATGGCTGATTTTTTCAAAGCTGTGGAAGAACTCCTTGCGACCAAATAAGATTGTAAAGGCGTAAATAGACTGCAAGGGTGACTGATGTAAAATGTTGTAGCAAACGAATATGAAAATGTTTTCGTGGGCCCACTGCCGATGAATCGCAATCTGAGAGTGTTGCCTCCAGTTCTTGAAGTGAAAAGGCACATTAATTGTTCTTTCTGAGAGAAGAAAAGTCCAAGGGTGGCGAACTCCTCTGGCAGACTTGAGGAAAGAAATGAGGGACATGAGATGGAGTCCCTGAAATACGGACCAGATGATTGCCAATTTCATTGGCACATCTATTGGTTTGCTATATCAAACCTGGCAACCCCAGAACAGGAGCTGGTCAGTAGAATATTTACCACTCCGATTTTGTACTTTTTTCAGACTGCACGAATAGAGGAAGCAGAGGTGAATGGTGGAGTACATAATCTCGCCAGCAAGTGCGTTTAAAGCGTCACGGATGACACAGCGAGCCGATAGCACGTTCTGCTTAAAATCAAGAATTCTCTCGTGGTTCTATTGTACCGGAACCTGCCCATGCAGCAGCACGTTTCAAACTACTGCACAGCACATGCAGGAGCCACCAAGGCATATGCAATTCTGATAATGCCTGCCCGAATTTGGGGATAGAATGGCAAGCTCTGTGTTAAAACAGAGGACTGAAGAGGTGTAAAAGCACATTGTATTGAGGGACGAACAAGGAACCTCTCTACAAAACAGTTAGGTGTGAGTAAAAGGTTTCCAATTTGCCTGAGCAAATTGCAGCGTGAGATGACAAGAGGTGGGGAATATGAAGGGGAAGTAAGAATGATTGGAAATAATTCGCTGTCATGTATGTCGGAAGAGACATACCAAGTGAAGTCTAATGCGGGCGGAGGAAGAGCGAGACTGAGAGATCGATGCAAGAGTGTGTGTGAGCCGATATCAAAACAAGTGGTGAGTGCCTGTATTTAAAACTGGAGGGGGTGGGGCAAGAACAGCTCTAACTGAATGCCACGGGAATCACAGAGAACCCCCCCCCAGAGGAAATGGTGGGCATTAAAAACACCAAGTAACAGAATCGGTGTGTAATGAACGAAACAAGAAGGCAATATCTGGAATAGATAATGCCCGAAAGGAAGGATAAAAGAACCAGAGTGTATACTCACCTATTCAAGTGGATTCGGCTGCTGTGAAATGCCAGCGAAGTTACGAACAAATAAGCTGATGTGTACGGAATATCAGTTCGTATAAGGGCACTTTCATTATAGGTCCCATCAGAAAAGGATCAGAAGAATACAATAAAGTCTTAGCCGTGAGATGGGAGAGATAACAGCAGAGTGTAATTTTGTTCCTGTAAGCAACACCACAGGGGAATACTTGGGAAGTAACATCTGAAGCCACCCCATTACCCCGAGGCCGCATAAGTCCACTGTAATCGTTAGGCCATGATTTGGCATTGATAAAATACCTGAAATCGCCAGGTAGGTTTTCCTAACGGAATAAGAGGGGTTAGAAAATGTCCACATGCGGAGGCAGTGAAAACGTTCAAGCAGCGAAGGAATGGTGCGCTGTGAAGAAAGGAGTTGCCGCAGATGGAGTAGAGGAGAGATAAGGTGGAGGGTGGATCAGTGTCCATTATGGATGGTCTCTGCAATATATTCATGAGATTGCTTCAAGTGTTTTCATAATTCAGAGATGTCGTATGGAGACAATATTGGAAATGTAGGGGGAGGATGATTAAAGATTCGAACGTAATGAAACTGTGACCAAGGTAGGGGGGTGCGAAAGGGTGGAGGATCAGGAGAACGTGGAAGGGGACAGAAGTTGGCCGAAACCTGGAGGTAGCAGAAGAGGAAGAAACTTGGGAAACAAAAAAAAAAAGGGAACAGGGGAGGAAGGTACAGTACTAGGAGGAGGTGAACCTCTACACTTGGAACAGAGGCCATTGAGAGGGAGACCCAGGTACAGATACCAGGGAAGGAAAATGAGGAGGTGGAAGATGGTAGTGAGTGGTAACGACCTTTTTTTGACTTTTGAGAAGTAGAGGACATTGGGAGGAGGTGTCATACGAGATCTCGTCGCTACTGAGGCTTGTGAGAGAGAACACGAAGAAAGCGAGATCATACTGAGACGTGAAGTTAGGACGTCTGAGCCGAGACAGCAAAAGAAATAGCTACAGAAGTGACTAAGGAGAGTAACCACAGAGTGGTTGGCAGAAATGGGATACCAGAAGTGGGGGGACGTATTGAAAACTCGGGAAGTAAGAAACACGAGGTAGTCCCTCCCTTGGAGCAGAGCTGAGAAACTGCTTGGCAAAAGGGAGACTCTCCTCTTTGAGGTAACGGAATTTCCCCTTCGTTTTAAGTAGACTTGACCAATGGCGTGAGTATGAAGGGTGAGCCTCATGACAATATAAGGCAAGAGGGAGGTCGATTGCAGACGGTATTAGAATGGTCCGATCGGCACCAACTGGGCCATTCGGCGAGAGATCTGCAAATTTCGCTTTGATGGCCAAATCGCGCAGCAATTATCTACACTGTCTGCGTGTAGGGACACCTTTCGAACTTGTAACCGATGTCCCTGCTACATAAACTGAGGTAGGAAGTTCAACGACTGGCTTCAAAAGTTCACGACCACATTGCTAGGTATCGTCTCCGGCCCGCCGGGCAGGAAGAACGTAAGTGTCTACCTTTAGATTGGAAGATCGTGGAGTTCCAGCTGTTCATGAATTTCAGTCCACATGTCTTGAATTTTTTGAACTATGGTATGGGGCAGATACGTACCACTACAAGAATTGAGGAATGATGCTTTTCAAATAGTGTACAGGAACCGTATCATATGTGATAGGACAAGAAACTCATGAGCCTGGGTAGCATTCTGTACGGTGACGATGGCGCGTACCACTCTTAGAGCATGAAAAGAATATCATACCAATCATCGTAGGAGTGCCCTTGCCAATACTGTGGTCAGAAAGATAGGCAGTAGAGGAAGTCCGGTTCGAAAAGTGAAGTAATTTAGTCCATTGTGCAGTCTGAAACCTGAGCGTAGAAAGGTTAGTGAAGACGTGTCGATCTTTTCTGTGAAGAACGAGAAGGTGGAGAATAGTCATCATCGGTAATTGTGCGTTGGCGTTTAGGCTGGGACCATAGTTGTTCGACTGGAAACGGTCGGCGATCGAAAATTGCCGCACCGTAGAGGGAGAGCCGAAGCATAGTCAGAAGGAGGCGAAGGTGCAGAATAGATCGAAGGAGTCAGTCGAGGCCTCAGTAACCTGAAGCGGGTTGAGGAAACAGCGACCGGCAAGAGGTACAGATGCTGAGAATGTCCGAAGTGTGGTTCAAAGATGGAGGCGGGGTCAGAACGGGGTGCGAGTATCAAGAGGGGCCCGGGGGTAGCAGGTCTGGACTAGGCTGCCATGGTTAGTTACTTCTTTCTTTTTGTTTTTAGAGGAAAAGAAAAAGAAAGAAGAAAAGAAAAGTAAAAATCAAAAAAAATAAAAAAAGGGGTGGACCGGGAGGGATAGTTCCTATGAGGAATGAAAGGGCCAGAAATCTCCCTCCGCGCCCATGGAGGACCGTCAGCACCGCAAGTACGACAGATGCAGCATGGACCCGTGCCCATACCCTACCCATCATGCAGTAAACCAGCAATCCGGATAGCAACCTCACATCGCCGAGTCTACTTACCTCCGTGGACAAAAGAGAGGGCGGCTGGAATCCACCACAAAGCATAACCTCCTTTCGCCCCACCGCCCGGAATGCGAAAGGTGGCTTCCAGGAGATACACCCTCCGCCCGAGACACACCCCAAAGCCACCCTCCGGGACACCCGAGAGGGATCAGGACAATCCCCATGCAATCCAGATTCCACGCAAACTACGCCACCGCCAAAGAACCTCAATGGAATGGGCTGGACCGCCCGGTACCCTTCCCATACATAGGAACTTAGCGTGCCTGTGGAAAAAAAAAAACAAAAACAAAAAACCAAGGCCAAAGGACCGGGCAAAAGGGAAGGGGGTGGGGAGGAGGAGAGGAAAGGAAAAAGGGAGGATGGGGATGATGGGATAGGAAATGGGGATTGGTGGGGTAATGTAAGGTTCTGGTCTGAGGAGTAAACCGACAGGTCTAATTCCCTCAGACCAAGAGCCTCTTACACCATGCCAAAAGGAGCCCCCCTAGAAGAGGTACCTTTGAAATAAATTCCTAGTCTACTACTTGAGCTTAGCAATTACATGTATAATATAAATTTTAATGTACATTAATACAAACTTGGCTCATCAAAATTAATATTATACAAATTAATAATCCTTCCTTGCCAGAATTGGCAAGCAAATTAATATACACATTAATAATTAGGCTACACATAGGCTTATCAATACACATCCACAGATATAAATCTTTGGCCAAAATTGCTTATCAAATTAACTTATTATACACATAGCAAATCCTTGCCAGATTTGGATAGTAAAAATAATATTTACACAATATAAGCTGTATCCACACTTGTCTTAGTCAATTACACATACACTGATATTAAATCTTGGCCAGAATTGTCTTATCAAATTAGTATTATACAAATTAGATATAAACTTAGCCAGACAAGCTTACATAAAAATTAATATTGTAATTATTATAATCCACTACACATTAAGTAAATTTGTGAACTTAACAATCCACCTCCTCCTGTCATTTCACATTTAATTATTAAGTAATTAACTAATTAATGACTTCACTAATTTGCCTCCAGTTCAAGAAGGACCAACTACGGTAGATTAAATGTGAAAAAATTGCATTTAGCTGGAATGTATCATTATATACATAACCAGTAAAGTGACAAAGAGAATTATTATTTATCAGTTAGACAAGTAGGAATTTGGGATACCTAGGGTGGCAAAAAAAAGTCCAACTTGTCATTATCCACAAGTTCTCTGACCTATTATTAAATGAAATATACCTACACCAGGAATGTTGGTAAATATAATACATATTTTCTGTGGACTGTAATATAAAAATAATATATGTTTATATATATATAAATATATTATATAATATATATATATAATATATTTAGTATATAGATATAGATATATATATAGAATATATATATATATATACAGTGGACCCCGCATAGCGAACGCCTTGCATTAGCGAACATTCCGCATACGAACGCTTTGTCCGCTAAAGTTTTGAGCCCCGCATAGTAGACAAAAACCCGCTCAGTCGAACTTCGTTCGAGACGCGTCCAATGTGGGCCCTCAGCCACCTCACATGTGCCCGCCCGTCCCCCATTGTTTACCAGCTAGCCTCCGACGGTAACATACAAGCATACACTCGAATATTTCGTATTATTACAGGGTTTTCGGTGCTGTTTGTGGAAAATAAGTGAACCATGGGCCCCAAGAAAGCTTCTGTGCCAACACCCTATCACCTCAAAGGGTAAAGAATAACCATTGAAATAAGAGAAAGAATCATTGATAAGTATGAATTGAGTTACGTATCACCGACCTGTCAGTTGTACAAAGAAACCAAAATCAACCATCGCTTCATATTGTGGGCAAGAATACGCAATCAAGGAACTGTTGTTGCCAAAGGTTTAACTGTGTTTTCGAAACAAAGATCGCAAGTGATGGAAGATGTTGAGAGACTCTTATTGGTGTGGATAAATGAAAAACAGCTAGCAGGAGATAGCGTCTCTCAAAGCGATCATATGTGAAAAGGCTAGAAGTTGCATGACGATTTAATTAAAAAAATGCCTGCAACTAGTGATGATGTGAGTGAATTTAAGGCCAGCAAAGGTTGGTTTGAGAGATTTAAGAAGCGTAGTGGCATCCATAGTGTGATACGGCATGGTGAGGCTGCCAGTTCGGACCACAAAGCGGCTGAAAAATATGTGCATGAATTCAAGGTTTCATAGAAACTGAAGGACTGGAACCTGAACAAGTGTTTAATTGTGATGAAACAGGCCTGTTCTGGAAGAAAATGCCAAGCAGGACCTACATTACTCAGGAGGAAAAGGCACTCCCAGGACATAAGCCTATGAAGACGGCTTACTCTTTCTATGTGTGCAATGCTAACTGGTGATTGCAAGTTAAGCCTTTATTAGTGTATCACTCTGAAACTCCCAGAGCGTTCAGGCCAAAAGAATGTCCTCAAGGAGAATTTGTGTGTGCTGTGGAGGGCAAACAGTAAGGCATGGGTCACTAGGGAATTTTTCTATAACTGGTTACACCATGCATTTGCCCCCAATGTGAAAGATTACCTAACTGAAAGAAATTAGACCTTAAGTGCCTCCTGGTGTTAGACAATGCCCCTGGTCATCCTACAGACGTGGCAGAGCGACTTTATGGGGACATGAGCTTCATTAAGGTGAAGTTTTTGCCTCCTAATACCACTCCTCTCCTGCAGCCCATGGACCAGCAGGTCATTTCCAACTTCAAGAAACTGTACACAAAAGCTCTGTTTCAAAAGTGCTTTGAAGTGACCACAGACACTGGATTGACTCTAAAAGAGTTTTGGAAGGATCACTTTAATATCCTCAGTTGTGTAAACCTTATAGGTAAGGCTTGGGAGGGAGTGACTAAGAGAACCTTGAACGCTGCTTGGAAGAAACTGTGGCCAGAATGTGTAGACAAAAGGGATTTTGAAGGGTTTGAGGCTAACCCTGAGAGGAGTAGTATACCAGTTGAGGAATCAATTGTGGAATTGGGAAAGTCCTTGGGGTTGGAGGTTAGTGGGGAGGATGTGGAAGAGTTGGTGGAGGAGGACAATGAAGAACTAACCACTGATGAGCTGATAGATCAACTTCAAGAGCAAGAGGCCAGACCTGGGAAAACTGGTTCAGAGGAGGGGAGAGAGAAATTGAAGGAATTGCCTACTTCAAAGATTAAGGAAATGTGTGCAAAAATGGCTTGAAGTGCAAACCTTTTTTGATGAAAATCACCCTCACACAGCTATTGCAAGCCGTGCTGGTGACTATTACAATGACACTGTTGTGAAACACTTTAGGAAAGTCATAAAGGAACGAGAGGTACAGGCCACTATGGACAGATATGTTGTGCGAAAGAAGTCCAGTGACTCTGAAGCTGGTCCTAGTGGCATTAAAAGACGAAGGGAAGTACCCCAGAAAAGGACTTGCTACCTCAAGTCCTAATGGAAGGGGATTCCCCTTCTAAACACTAACACTCTCTCTCCCCTCCTCCCATCCCATCAATCATCACCAGATCTTCAATAAAAGTAAGTGTCATGTAATTGTGCATGCCTTTTTCAGTTTGTGTGTACTAAAATTAAACATTTTTTGTGGTAAAAAAATTTTTTTTCATACTTTTGGGTGTCTTGCACGGATTAATTTTATTTCCATTATTTCTTATGGGGAAAATTAATTCGCATAGCGAACATTTCGCATAACGACCAGCCCTCTTGCACGGATTAAGTTCGCTATGCGGGGGTCCACTGTATATATATATATATATATGCAAAACAACCACTCTGAAAGAATAGAGAAATTCCAAGCGCTTTCGTGACTACTCACATTATCAAGGAACTATGAAAGTAAAGCATCCAAGGAAGCTATATAAGGGGTCTGGTCGGCACCTCACTATCAGATCCCACAACGGTTTAAACACGTGACGCGCGGCGAGCCAACTTGGAAAGGTCCTTGGCACAACTCACCCCACAAACTATTCTACCCAAGAAATAAGAAATTTTAAAGATTATTTGTCCAGTGTATTATTAAATTCTTCCCAAATTCTATTAATTATAAATGGATCTAATTTATATAAACCAAAGGAAATAGTCATATTATTGTCAAAACTGCTTTTATGAAACAAGATTCAATTATATTCCTGTCGACCATGGACTTGCTTGATACTACTTTCTCAACTTTTTGAAAATCAATTGGATGGTTAAAATCTCTTACATGAATAAATAGAGCATTGGAATCTTGTCCAGTTCTAATGCTATATTTATGTTGTTTTAATCTTAGTTCGAGATTTTTACAGTTTGACCGTAATAATAACTATCGCAAATTTTACAAGGAATCTTATAGACACATCCATCAGCATTTTGGGGGGAATTCTTTATCAAAAGTTTTTTTACTGTATCGAGATTTTTGAATACAACTTTAATATTAAAAGTCTTAAGAAGAGAAGGCATATCAACCAAGTTTTCATGGTAAGGGAGAACCAACATATTTTTATTTGAATAAGGCTGGTTGTCCCTTTTTGGATTGTAAAAAGTATTTCTGGCAACTTTAAAAGATTTATCAATTACATTTCTTGGGTTATTTTAAATCATTACCTATTTCATAAATTTTGGATATTTCCTCATCTATGAACTCAGGACTACAAATTCGTAAAGCTCTCAGAAACATTGATGAGAAAACAGACAGTTTGACTCTATCTTGATGCGAGGAATAATAGTGGACATAGGAACAGTTATTAGTAGGTTTCTGTAAATTTTAAATTTGAATTCATTATTACCCTTAATAATTAAAACATCTAGAAAAGGCAATGAGTTATTTTCTTCAAACTCAACAGTAAAGTTTATTGAGTTGTTGAGTTTGAAGAAAATAACTCATTGCCTTTTCTAGATGTTTTAATTATTAAGGGTAATAATGAATTCAAATTTAAAATTTACAAAAAACCTCTAATAACTTTTCCCTATGCCCACTTTTTTCCTCGCATAAAGGATAGAGTCAAACTGTCTGTTTTCTCATAAATTTTTTTGAGAGCTTTACGTTTGTAGTCCTGGTTCTTGATGGGGAAAATTCCCAAAATTTATGAAATAGGTAAGTTTTAAAATACCCAAGAAAGTAATTGAAAAATTTTTAAAGTTGCCAGAAATACTTTTTACAATAAAAAAGGGAAAAACAGCCTTATTCAATAAAAATATGTTGGTTCCCCCTTACCATGAAAATTTGGGTTGATATGCCTTCTTTTTTTAAGACTTTAATATTAAAGTTGTATTCAAAAATCTCGATACAGAAAAAAAACTTTTGATAAAGAATTCCCCCCCAAAAAAATGTGATGGATGTGTCTATAAGATTCCTTGTAAAATTTGCGATAAGAACTGGACAAGATTCCAATGTCTATTTATTCATGAAAGAGATTTTAACCCCCAATTGATTTTAAAAAAGTTGAAAAAAAAGTAGTATCAAGAAAGTCCTGGTCGACAGGAATATAATTAAATCTTGTTTCAAAAAAAAGCAGTTTTGACAAAAATATGAATTTTTCCCTTTTGGTTTATAAAAATTAGTCCTTAAAATTTAAATAGAATTTGGAAGAATTTAATAATAACTGGACAATAATCTTTAAAATTTTCTTATTTCTTGGGTAGAATGTTTGGGGGTGAGTTGTGCCGGAAAATTTTCCCAAGTTGGCTCCCCGGCGTCACGTGTTTAAACCGTTGTGGGATCTGATAGTGAGGTGCCGACCAGCCCCCTTATATAGCTTCCTTGGTGCTTTACTTTATTTCCCTTTTAATGTGAGTAGTCACGAAAGCCTTGGAAAAATTTCTATCTTTCAGATGGTTGTTTTGCATATTCGAATCACTGTTTACTGTGATCTTATTATTTATATTTATATATATTATATTATATTATTATATATATATATATATATTTTAAAATTATATATATATATATATATATATATTTTATTAAATATATATATATATATATATATTTTATATATTTATTATATATATTATATATTATTTATATTATATATTATATTTTTATATTATAATATATTAATTATATATATATATTTTATTAATATATATATAATAATATTTTTATATATAATATATATAATATTATATTATATATATATATATTATATATATTATATAATATAAATTTTTTATATATATATATATATATATATTATATATATATATATATATATATTATATATATATATATATAATATATTTATATATATATATTATATATATATTATATATATTATAATATATAAAAATTTTATTTATTATTTATATATATATATATATATATATATATTATATATTTATATAATAATTTACTGAGTATACGGGAAAAAAAGTATGGGTGGGGTTTAAATTGAAAGAATTAGGGGTAAGCGAATGTAGAATTGGGCGAAAAGGAGGTTTCGGGTGGGTGGGGATGTGTAATCAAGGTTTACATTGAAGTATATGTGAACAGTTTTTTAGATAAGGTGGGAAAGTTTTTTTTGATTTTGGATTTAGAAAAGGCATATGATAGAGTGGTAAGGGAATGTGGCAGTGTTGCAAGTTTTTGGAATGGGTTGGTAAGTTAAAATGCGAAAGAGTTTTAGAGGGATGTGGGGCCCCAGGTTAGGGTGTGTAGAAGGAGGGAGAATATTTCCCCGGTTTAAAAAGGGGGTCTTAGAAGGGATGTGTAAGTCCCCATTTTTGTTTAAAAATATTTATGATGGGGTTGTAAAAGAAGTAAATGCAGGGTGTTGGGGGGGAGGGGGGGGTTTAAAATTAGGGGGAAATCAAATTAAAAAATGGGAATTGACACAGTTACTTTTTGTGATGTACTGTGCTTATGGGGATTCTAAAGAAAAATTGCAAAGGTTAGTGGAGATTTTGGAAAATGTGTGTAAAGGTGAAAGTTGAAAGGAAACATAGAAAAGGTAAGGTTGAGGTATCAAATGATTTAGATAAAAAAAATTGGATATCAAATTGGGGGGGGAGTATGGAAGAAGTGATTGTTTTCAGAACTTGGGAGTTGAGTGTCAGCGGTGGTTTATGAAGGTGAGGTAAATCATAAAAATTGATGAGGGAAAAAGGTGATGGTGCGTTGAGGTTTTTGTGGAGTCAAAAAAACGTTATCTAGGGAGGCAAAGGGGGGAAAAGTAGAAAGTATAGTAGTACAACATTTTTTTATAGGGATGTAAACCCTTGGGTGGAAAAAGCGCAGCGAGGGGACGGTTGGAGGCAGGGAGAGCCTTTTAAAGGGCAATGTGGGGTGTAAATTTTATGCAGAAAATTCGGGTGTGGAAATTAGGAGAAGGGGGTTAAAAAAAGCATTAGTCAGAGGGCAGAAGAGGGGTTGTTGAGGTGGTTTTGGTCTTTTAGAGAGAATGAATAAATTTGGAATGACATGGAAGCATTAAAATTATAGGGGAAAGGGAAAAAGGAGGGGTGGGGGTGTCCTCGAAAGGGTTGGAAAAGGGGGAAAGGAGGTTTTGTGGGTGGGGGCTTGGATTTCCCGCAAGCGTGCATGAGGTGTTAGTAGGAGTGAATGGAGAGAATGATATTGGGCCCTGAGATCTGTTGGAGTGTGAGCGGGGAAATATTTAGTAAAGGGGATTCGGGGAAAACCGGTATTTTCATATAGTCGGGACTTGAGTCCCGGAAAAGGGAAGACAATGCCGCCTTTAAAGGAGGGGGTTTTGGGGTATTGGCGTTTTGGGGGGTTGTTGTGTATTCTATACGTATATGTTCTAAATGTTTTTTCTGAGCACCTCTGCAAAAGCAGTGATAATGTGTGGTGTGGTGAAATTTTTGAATGAGATGAAAGTATTTTTTTTTTGGGGGGTTTTCTTTTTTTTTGTGGGTCACCCTGCCTCGGGGGAGACGACGATTTTGAAAAAAAAAAAAAAAAATATATATTTTTTTTTTTTTTTTAAAAGCGGCCGTCTCCCACCCAGGAGGGGACCCAAAAAAGGGAAAGAAAAACCCCCAAAAAAAAAATACTTTCACATATTTAACACTTTCACCCCACTCGACATTTCAGTTTTTTAGAGGTGTCGAAAACAAAAAAACTAGAAGCTCCCATTAAAAATACACAAAATATCCCTCCAAACTGCCAAATCCCCAAAACCCCCCTTTAAAGTGCAGGGGATTGTCTTCCCATTTCCAGGTCAAGTCCGACTATATGAAAAATATATATTATATATATATATTATTATTATTATTAATATATTAATTAAAAATATATATATATATAATATATATATAAATATATATTATATATATATATTTTATATATTTTTATATTTATTATATAAATTTTTTATATATTTTAATATATATATTATATATATTAAAATATATATTTTTTTTTTATATTATATATATATTAAAAATATATATTTGGGAGTTTTGGGGGGTATGTTTGTATCTTTATAGTGTTGTTCTTGAGTTGTTTTTGGCACTCTGCAAAAACAGTGATAAAAGTTCGGTGTGGTGAAAGTGTTGAATGTTATGAAAGTATTTTCTTTTTTTGGGGGTTTTCTTTCTTTTTTGGGTCACCCTGCCCCGGTGGGGGGCGGCCCATTGTTGAAAAAAAAAAAAAAAAAAATTTTAAAAATTTATTATATATATTTTATATATTTTCAATGTAAAATGGGTAAAAATGTTATGGGAAGGGTAGTAGGTAAATTTGGGGTGCCCGGGGTAAAAAATAAAAGGGGAGCCCTTTAATTTAGATGTGAAAAGAAAGGAATT